>JAODAL010043612.1:0-33680 GCA_025379985.1 Phyllomedusa bahiana
GACCCAGTGCCTGCTGCCGCCGACGAGACGAGGGGGAGCCGATTCCTTCTGCGTCTCTTTAGTTTTTGCGACCCGATCGTGCATTTTTAAGGGGGTTAACCGCCCCCCCCCCCCCGGGGGATCGGGGGTGGGGGCCGACGCTGCGGGATGTCAGCGTAATATCAGCTAACCCCGCCCCAATCGCGCGAACCTGCTTTAGAGTTGCGCGATCCTCAGGGGTATCCATACGCCCAGGTGGTAAACCCCCCAAACCCCGGGACGTATGGTAGTCAAAGGCGTTAAGGGGTTAATGTCCTGGTGGAGGGAAGGGGTTTTATCAGGATTTTTGGGTTATGGTTCACCCATTCCCCATTGATGTGGGAAGTAGTCCTGTGGCCCATAGCAAAAACACCCCAAAAACAAAAAGCCACCCCCAGTTTGACAGTGGGTACGTTGTTATTTGGGTCAGGGCGCATTTCTCTTCCCCCCAACACGGGGTTTGATTTAATCCCCAAAAAAGCAAATTTTTTGGGTCTCATCTGCCCACAGCACCTTCCCAATCATCACGAACACGGGGTTTTTGGGGCCAAACTTCGTGGGCCTGAACTGTCCCTTTTGGCAGGGGGGACCTTAAAAAATTATTTTTAAAAAAACCGGGGAAAGATTAAAAAGGGGTGAATAATTTATACATTTTTAAAACTCCCCCCACAAACACAAATAAAAACTTAGATACTTGTTTGCTTTGCTTGCCTACTAAAATTAGGGGAACCATGGTCTGAAATTTTTTAAAAGTACTTAATTTTTACTATTTTTGTCCATTTAAGTTAGAAAATGTTCCTTATTTAATGGGGTATTCTCATTTCATTGATTAGTTTTAAACATGTAGGCAAATGTAAATAAAGACTATCACCAAATACATTGCAGTTCTGATTTTGCTTCTCTTCAGAGTTAGGAACAGATCTTATCTCCTACTTTTGCAGACTAGTTTTCCTACTTACCAGCCACATCTCTGCTTTTACAGGTTGCAGCTGTGGATAGGATGATGACTCACTTCCTGCTGTGTTCCTTATCATGAAAGACAGAAGTTTGTTTACATTACTTACTGACAAGCTTTAACCCTTTAAAGCTTTGTATCCTTGTGCACTATAGTTTACAAACCTCTCACACTCATGTTACTGAAACAGGTTGAGCTAAGAATAGCAGAGTTGATATATCAATCGCTGCTATAGAAGCATCCACAATCTAACCAGGAAGTGTGAGTCTGTTGCTCTGTAAAACATGGTGAGACAACCCCTTGAACCATACTGCATCTATTGTCCTGTGCCATAAATACATGTGTCCTCCTTGAATGGAAGACTTCATAGTTACAAGAGGCCTTTTCTCTCAATGACTGGCTAGTCCTTTTCTTTCTCCCCCTCTACTGATACTGGTCTTGCCAAACTGCTATGGCTCCACAATACTTTTTCTGTTCTTTGACGCTTTTATAAAGACATTTCTTTAACCTCTAAATGCCACAGCCAGTTTTTTAACCTTTATGACAAAGCTCTATTTTTCAAATCTGACATGCGTCACTTCATGTGGGAATGACTTTTTAATGCTTTTACCTATCCGTATAATTCAGAGAATGTTTTCTCAGGACACATCGTGCTTTAAGTTAGTAAAATATTTTGGTAAATATGTATATTTGTGAAAAATATCAAAAGGTTGTGAAAATTTGAAAAACTTTGCCATTTTAACTGGCATCTACTTTATGTTGGTATAAGTTCTTATTTTTTTTATGACATTAGGTGGCTTATAAATTTAGTTGCAATTTTTCACATCTTCAAGAAAATTTGCAACACAGATTTTTTTTTTTTAGGAAAAGTCCAGTTCCGAGTGGCATTAAGATGCTTGTATATTTGACACCCCCAAAAAAACTGCACCCCTTAAAGTATTCCCAACAACCAGTCTCCACTGGTTAGGCTTTCAGAGGTCAGCTACCTGCTGGCCTCAATCCTCTGGGGTAAGAGCCTCGCCTCAGCTCTTCGACACTCCACTTCCAGGAAGCGAACCACACCCCCTGTACACCTGAAGGCATAGGCCCTTTATAGGAAACCCGAGACCTTTCCAAATCCTGGCCTGGACCATGGGGAGCAGACGCCCACCCGACACATTGTCCACTCCCAATAAGAGCCGACCCAGGAACAGCTGAAAAGCCAAACGAAAAATACACCGTTGCCAACCACTTAGTGTGGCTGACAACACATACGGCTGGCTCTTATCCTACCAAGGCCAGTTATCCTTGGTGGAATGTTGCATATACCCCTCTGGTATGACTCCACCTAGTGGCAGAAACAGGCAACTACCTGTAGTCGTTCTGCCACAGTGTATATATATATATATATATATATATATATATATATATATATATATATATATATATAATATATATATATATATATATATATATATATATATATATATATATATAAAAAAAGATATAATAAGTATTTATATATATTTAAATATAAATATCTGATACGGGAGCATGTACTACCTACGGTGTATCATGTAAACTATTACAGGAGACCCTAAAAATAATCTACTACAGAGGGATTATATACCTACGGCATTGACTTGGGGCTATACATACGAGATACTACTATAGGGTTTCGCTGAATATCTACTACCTACCTACCTAAAGAGGGCCTATATACCTAGCTACGTGTGCTGAGGCAGATTCTGTGTGCAGCCCTGAACAGTGTATCTGTGATGGAACTCCAGATTGTGACACTATAGAGGGTGAAAAGAAAGGTCGGGCTGTGACCTGTAGTCCCCCTGTGATCACATGTTCCCATGGTTGCTGTATTCCCAGTAGTTTTTACTGCAATGGTCACAAGGACTGCAGTGATAGTGGTGACAGAAAAAGTGAGCTGCAGGACTCAGCAGAGAGAAGGGTTCACTCAAGTACTTTTGAGGGGCAGCTGAGTGTATTTGAATCCTCAGGCGGTAAAGAGGTGCCTGGTTTTGAGTAGTGTTGAGCGATTATTATCAACAAAGTTGAAATCGGCACGGTTTTTATGTTGATCGGATTTTTTCGATCACGTGATAATTTAGGTTAAAATCTGCGCATAATCTATTAATATCGCGCCATTTTCAGCGCTTCCTGTCATTTTGGCGGCCAGCAAATCAGCTTAGAGAATAGAGCAGGGTGAGCTGGGTGTTCGACGTCTGGGATGTGTATGGTTGTGATTGGCTGGAAAAATCACATGACCTCGTTTTACATAGAACAGCCCTTCCTGTTCAGCTCTGTGTGTTTCTGTGTATCATAAGAGCAGGACGTGTGGCTGGGTATCTCTCAAAACAGTCAGTGAAATGTTTATTTCTTCCCCACAGACAGCTATTGCTTTTAGTTTTTGAACATTAGAACTTAGGTAGATTAGAGATGTTCAGTGTTTAGTTACTTAGGCTGAGAATTGTAACGGTGCCTCTAGCGCTGTACCGCCGCGGGGGTGGTGGGGGGGAGGGACGGGGGGCTGCGAGCGAACACAGACAGACACGCTGGCAGGCCGGCTTTGGAAAGGAGGGTGGATATTGTGCAGCCCAGACTGTGCTTTGGGACCCGGCATTTGATATGGGTTTTAAATTAACCGTTTTTGGCCAGTTTTTGGTGAAATTTTTACTTATATGTTGTGCAACCCGTACTTATAATAGGATACAGATCTTTTCTAGTAACTGTAGGTGTATTTGATAGGTGCAAAACTCAACTTTTATTATCTGCACACGATTTAATTAGGTTTTTTTTCACTTTGGTGCGGCCCAGTTTTGTTCATAGAGCAACCTTGCACTTAAATTTGAATACAGCAATTTTGTAGTCACCGCAGGTGTATTTATAGGTGCAAAAAACTCCTTTTTATTATCCGTATACATTTCAAATAGGTGTTTTTTTCACTTTGGTGCGGCCCAGTTTTGTTCATAGAGCCACCTTGCATTTAAATTTAATACAGCAATTTTGTAGTCACCGCAGGTGTATTTATAGGTGCAAAAAACGCCTTTTATTATCCGTATACATTTCAAATAGGTGTTTTTTTCACTTTGGTGCGGCCCAGTTTTGTTCATAGAGCCACCTTGCACTTAAATTTGAATACAGCAATTTTGTAGTCACCGCAGGTGTATTTATAGGTGCAAAAAATCCTTTTATTATCTGTATACATTTCAAAATAGGGGTTATTTTCACTTTGGTCCGGCACAGTTTTGTTCATAGAGCCACCTTGCACTTAAATTTCAATACAGCAATTTTGTAGTCACCGCAGGTGTATTTTTAGGTGCAAAAAACGCCTTTTACTATCCGTATACATTTCAAATAGGTGTTTATTTTACTTTGGTGCAGCCCTCTTTTGTTCATAGAGCCACCTTGCACTTAAATTTGAATACTGTAATTTTGTAGTCACCGCAGGTGTATTTATAAGTGCAAGAAACTCCTTTTATTGTCCGTATACATTTCAAATAGGTGTTTTTTTCACTTTGGTGCGCCCAGTTTTGTTCATAGAGCCACCTTGCATTTAAATTTGAATACAGCAATCTTGTAGTCACCGCAGGTGTATTTATAGGTGCAAAAAACTCCTATTATTATCCGTATACATTTCAAATAGGTGTTTTTTTCACTTTGGTGCAGCCCAGTTTTGTTTATAGAGCCACCTTGCATTTAAATTTGAATACAGCAATTTTGTAGTCACTGCAGGTTTATTTATAGGTGCAAAAAATGCCTTTTATTATCCGTATAAATTTCAAATAAGTGTTTTTTTCACTTTGGTGCGGCCCAGTTTTGTTCATAGAGCCACCTTGTACTTAAATTTGAATACAGCAATATTTTGTTCGTCACCGCAGGTGTATTTATAGGTGCAAAAAACACCGTTGTTATCCGTATAATTTTTAAATGCTGTATTGCACGTGGTGCGGCCTAGTTTTTTTTTTAAATAGCCCCCCTGTTTGACAATTCTGATAGAAAATTCTTAGTAACTGTTCTCGTTGTCATTGCTGCAAAAAACGCAATTTTTCTTTCGTGTAACTTCTGAAAAAGTTTTATTGCGCTCGGTGAATCTCAGTTTGGGGGCAGATAGCGCAATTGTATGATATTTGTTGAAAAAATATCAATTCCTAGTCCCACTGGGCATTTGTTTAATCCCTGGCATGAAGGAAGAACACTGTTGATTTTGTTCTTACAGTTCTTCCACCAGACCGCATTTCACAGGTATTCGCAAAGAAAATTTCAGTTTCTAATCCTAGTTGGCTGTAGGAAATTAGAGGGATTTAAGAATAGCTGTGATTTGCCGTCTTTCAATAAGAGACTGTCGAAAACTCTTCCATCTTAGGTGTTTAACCATGTCTAGTCACATGCAGTGAATGCATGAGTTGAAATAGAGGGAACACTTGGCCATAAAAGGCCACACCGATGCCCGGGGTTCCAAACACTGTCACACCTCTGTCTCCGCCTCCTCCTCCCCCGCCACCACCAAGCGTTCCCCAGCTGCCCATGTCTCTCAGAGTCATGATCAGGATCAGCCTCGCTTCAGCCTCCACCGTCGCCGAGTACACCAGCACCACCAGACCCATCCTACCCCTTCTCCTTCCACCAGGTTTTTGGGCCCGACGCCGTACGCGGCCAGTCTAGCGCCAGCCTTCTGTCTTCCAGGTTTTGGGGCAGAAAAAAAACCCCTTTAAAACCCCCAAAAAAACCCAAAGACCAAAAAAACCCGAATGGGGCGGCATTGCCCCGGCTTTTTTGGTTGGAAATGTTTTGCCTTTCCGTTGGTGGACACGATGGGTTCGCCCCGTCCCGGCCCCTTTCCCGCCCCAATACCAAATGCCCAAAAAAGGGATTTCTTTGCCAGGGAAAAACGTCCCCGCCTGGCCAAACCATGGTTCATCTAAAATTTCAAGGCGTTGTCTGCATCTGTGTCGGAAAAGTCCCTCTTTACCACCGACCAAAGGAACCCGTAAGACGGGCCCAAAGGGGGGGTATATCTCTGTGGGCACTCAATTTGGGGGGGAGTGGGTGGAAGGGCTCTTTGGGGGTTTAATGGCTTCAGGTTGGCGCAGCCCCTTTTAAAAACCGAGGGGGTGGTGAAAGGGGTTTTCCCCAAAGGGTTTTTGGGTGGGGATCAAGGGGCCCGAGAAAAAAAGGCCATGTTGAATTAATCTGTCTTGGAGACCTTTTAACACCCCAAATCAGGAACGGGGGACGGCTTCCGCAACGAAAATCCCAGCGTGGTCCTGCGTGACAAGAAATTGTGCCAGGGAAAAGGGGGTGTGCCCATAACGGTCGAAAATCTGCTGGCCCCCCTTTAAAATCCCGGGAGGTGGAGCCATCCCCTTTCCCGGCCCCATGTCATGAACCTTGTGTCCCGAAATTTTTTAAAGGCTACCCGGGGCGGGACCTGGGGGGGTTTTAGCCACCGAGAGTGGAGGCAGGGAAAGAATTTTTGCAACCTCCTTTCCAGTTTTGAAAAAAAGCCCCCAAAATGGTCAATGCGGGGCAATGCCATTTTCAAACATGACCTTTTTGGTTTATTTTTGTTTTGGAACGTCGTTTGGGCCTTGAAAATTTTGGTTTCCCGCCAGACGGGGAGGAGGAGGGGGACACGGTGGGGACTTTGGGGCCTTTTTCTTCCCTCGAATTCCCCAAGGCCCCAGTTTTACAATTTTTTTGGTCTTCATTTTTAGTGGTTCGGGGGGCCAAAGGGTAGTGCAACGTGGACTCAGCTCTTTTGGGTTTAAACATCTGAGGGGAAAATCCCGGGTGTGTTTGAAGCTGTGCGGAGGAAGTGGAGGAGGAGGGGAATTTCCCGGACACCCATGTTAAAGAAGTCCCTTTCCTTGGAAAGGGGGGAAGGGAGGTTTGGGGGGGCGGAAAATTTTAGGGGGGAGGAGGAAGTGAGGAAGATCGTTTGCTAGGGGGCCCCTCGACTAGAGGCTTTGGAAAATTTTATGGCTCCCTCTTTCACATGAGTGCTTGGATGCCCATTTCTAACTGATCCTGAAATTAAAAGGGCCCTCAAAATTAAAAGCAGGGGTTTTGGGTGGTACCCTCCTGGATCCCCGGTACAAAAAAAAACTCCGCATTTTCCCTTTCCCCCAACCCAAAAAGAGAGTAAAATGCAGGAAAAAGGAAGGGCCTTGCTGATTGATTTAATGGAGACATCTGTTTCGTCTGCTTCACGTTCTTCAAAAGGGCACGGTGGAACAAAGTAGCAACGTGGGCAGCAGTTGGTGCCCAAATTTGCCGTACGGCAAACAGAGGCAAAAGTGGCGAAGCCTTTAAAGGGTGAGCTTGGCAAATCTTTTTTACCCCCCTACCTAAACATGTATTGCAGGGCACCAAACCCAAAAACACAGGGGGACTAGTTTTAAAATCATTTGTGCCGACAATTGCTTTTCAACCGTTTTTTGGGGTTTTTAGGGGGCCCAATGACTTTTGGGTATCCAAAATGGTTGAAAAGGGGGCCCCAGCTCGTTTGCCAGCCAAGAGGTGTTGTTTCCTGCCCAGCAGCCGCTTTTTATATCGAGCCGACCCTTTAGCAAAGTGGAGGATCATTACAGACAAAACGCTTCCGGGGTTTTCCCGGATAATGTTTTGGGGCTTTCTTAAAAATGAATCAGGGGATGGATCTCGATGATGTTTTGGCCCCAAAGGGCCCAGGTCAAAGATTGTTGCCCGGGCTTTCTTTACATTCCTCTTCAAACAAAAAATGGTTTCCCCTTGAAAAATTTTTTTTTAAAAGGCTTTTTACTGCGAAATTTTTTTTCTCAGTTCCCAAAAGTTCTTTTGGGGTTTTTCTGTGAGGAGTTTTAAAAGGGCACCCAAAGGGTTTTATGACTAAAACCCTATTCCATTTTTCCCCACTTCACTTTAGAAATTTTTTTCATTGTTTAATGGTTTTTTTGGGGCATGGTGCTGTTTAGGTTTCAGCATTAAACATGGTCCCTTTGGAAAAAGAAATGTGGCTTCTAAGTGGTTTCTCCCTCACAAAATTTTTTTCAGTGGCTCAAAAAGTAAATTTTTTTTAATTTTTTGGGGTCCATGGTTTTTTTGCTGTGAGATACAGCTTGAATCAGGGGCCTTTGGAAAGAAATGTGGCCCTTTTAAGTGGCATTTCTCCCCCCACAATTTTTTTTTAAAAAGTTTAACCCGAGAAATCATTTTTATAATTTTTTGGGGGATGGTTGCGTGGATAAGCAGAATCATGGGCCTTTGGAAAAGAAAAGTGGCTTTTTTGTAATCCCTTTTCCCCATAATTTTTCAACAGTTTGGGTGAGAATCATTTTTATAATTTTTTTTGGGGGCTTTGGTTTCTGTGAGGGGAAAAGCTATAATCATGGCCTTTGGAACAGAAAATTTTGGGTTCTAAGTGGCATTTCTCCCCCACAATTTTTTTCAGTGGGTGGAAATAAATTTTTTAAAATTTTTTTGGGGCATGCTCTTTGAAATGCAGCAAAAATAAGGTCCTATTTTTAAAAAAAAAAAAACAAATTTTTTTCTAACAGGGCATTGTTCTTTCCCTTTTTCCAAAAGTGGCTCAAGGGGCAGTTTTGAATTTTTGGGGGCATGTTCCCGTGAAATGCAGTATACTACAGGTTATTGTAAAAAATTTTGGGTTTTTAAAAAGACATTTGTTTTTCAATTTGTCAAGGTGGCTCAAGGAGTCATGGTGTGTCTGGAAAAAAGGAATAGGTAGGAAAAACGTTAATGGAAACATTTGCAAAATGAATTTTTTTTGAAGATTTTAACAGGGTAGCAATCCCGTATGATTCAAACCCCTTTAATACATTTAAAAGAAGGGGAAACAAAGAATTTGGGGGGGAAATTTCCCTCCCATTTTAAAAATGTGTTTTCTGAATTTAAAAATACTAATAAAAATGGCTTTCACAAAATAGCTGATTCCCAAAAATTCCCTGAATTGTAAAGGGAGGTACAGGGGAAAACTTGAAAAGATGTAGGGTTACCCCGGACAGATATAGTCAATGGGCCGTTTTAGCCCAAAAATGGTGGTTGAAAGGGCTCCTTTTTCCGTCACTTTTTTAAAGGTGAGTCAAAACAGGTTTTAATTTGGGCATATGTGGGCAGAAAAAGGTTATAGTCTATGTCCGTTAAAAATAAAATTTTTTGGTTCAGACTCCTTTTTTTCCCGGGCCCTTTTTAAAAATGTTGGTCCGCAGGGGTTTTTGGGGATGCTGGGGTCCCGGACGGCATAAAATAAAGTCCCGTTCAACTAAAAAGGTGGTTGAAAGAATCCTTTTTCCGGAGTTTTTAAAAACTGGGGGTTTATGAAGGTTTGGGCTCATTTGTGGCCAGGGGCAGGTTAGTCCCCAAAGTCCCGGTTCAAAAATGGTTGGGTTTAAAGACTCCGTTTTCTGGCACTTTTTAATCTGTGGGGCGGGCAGGTTTAGGGGTTTTGGTGTGGTCCAGGGCAGATATAGTTAAAGGGCCGGGTTTAACTTAAAATGGTGGTTAAAAGGGTTTCCCCTTTTTCCCCGGGACTTTTTAAATCTGTGGGTCATGGGGGTTTTGGGGGTCATGGCGGCCCGGGCAGGGTGTCAAAGTCCCGTTCAACTAAAAAAGGGGGGTTTAAAAAACTCCTTTTTTCCCGGGACTTTTTAAATTGGGGGTCATGAAGGTTTGGGTCATGCTGTGGCCCGGAAGGTATAGTCCAAAGTCCCAGTTCAAATTTAAATTTGGGGGTTTCAAAGGGCTGTTTTTCCCGGCACTTTTTTAAACTGTGGGTTTAGGGAAAATTTAGGGGTTATGGTTGGGGGGTCCAGGAAGATATAGTTAAAAACGTTCAATAAGATGGTGGTTAAAAGACTCCCTTTTTCCGGCACTTTTTAAATGGGGGTCATGCAGGTTTGGGGCTTTGGGTTTTGGGCCCAAAGGGCAGGGGTAGTCTATGGGCCCGTTCTACTAAAAAGGTGGTTTAAAGGGCCCTTTTTCCGCACTTTTTACTTTGGGGGATGCAGGGGTTTTGGGGGTCATGTGGTTCCCGGGACGGGTTTTTCAATGTCCGTTCAAGTAAAAAAAATGGTTTCAAAAAATTTTGCCCTTTTGGGACTTTTTTTTTTAAATTTTTGGGTCATGCAGGTGTAAGGGTAAGGGTGTGGTACAAAACAGGGTAGTGGGAAAGGTCTGTGACTTTTTTCTGTGGGGTTTTTTAACCTAAAGTGTTTGGGTAAGATGTGGGAAGTATCCATTTGACTGGTGTGGAAAGTTTAAATTTCCGCTTCTCAGCCCTGTTTGGGTGTTTAAAAAGAAGGGGTTGTTTCCCTTTCCCTTTGACTTTAATGGTAAACGGCGATTTTCTTTTTTATGACTATCAAAATCGTCTGATAAATTTCCGATATTTGGGCTTTTCGACCCCTGAGATAGTCAACGTAAAAGCTCTCCCCTAGTTTTGAGGCAACTGAAAACTTCTTCCCAGGAGGGTTTTGCAGGAAAATTTTTACAGGGGTGGTGTTCTAGGGTTTCTGGCGACCTCCCGGGGGGGAGCCCATGTGTGCCAGATATCTGCTTACACCCATTTTGGGGTTAAAAAAAATGCTATCCCGGGTTTTAAATGGCCGATTGGGCTCAGCGAATCGGGGGGGCAAGATGGGAGTGTTTGGGTAGAAGAGGAGAGTTTCCTTTGAAATGGTGGGGGGGAGGGGCAAAAAAAAGTCCCCCAATTTGTTTCAGAGTGTTGTGTAGACAGAGCTTTTGAGGGGTTCACGGGAGAAAGTGCCCTTGACACTAGTGAGGTCCGGGGTAATGTCAAAAGGCGGACAAAGTGTCTATAGGGTTGTCCATAGTGAAATTATAGTATGCAGTGGTGTGGAGTCGTATTGCGAATAAGCATGTTTGTGGCCTTAGGTATGGGGCCCCTGAAAAAAGATGGTGCCCACAAGCAAGCAATGTTATGGGCTGAAAAGCTCGGGTGAGGCCAGTGACCCCGTAATGGTGAAAGGGGTAGTGTTGAAAGGGGGGAAAGATCGTGAATGTTTTTTTTCCCTTTGTGGTAAATGGGTTTTAAAAATAATAAAAAATTAATAATATTCTTTATTTATATACGCCCCTTTTCCGCAGCCTTTACAATGTAGAGGTTTAATTCAAAAAAATACAGACATTACACGGAGAGCTATTACGATAAAGACAAAAGGGTGTGGGGGCCCCTGTCGAAAGGGTTTTACAATCGGGGTCCCCTGGGGGAAAAAAGGGGGGAAAAGTGCAAATTTTTTAATGGCCCGCCTTTTTTCATAAATATGAGGGGGTTTACAAAAAAAAATGGATAAACCCGCCCCCATGACATTTCATTATATACAGAAAAGGGGCCTGTGTTTCCCCTAGTGTGGGGAGTGACAAAAATTGTGTGAAAAAGGGTGGGGGTTTTAAAATTTAGGGGTTTGGTAGGCCTGCCTAAAAAGATGTATTTTCGGACACTCTTAAAACTGCGGTGGGGTTGTCCCTGATGGTGTGGTGGATGCAGAAACGGGGCGCAGGAAAAATCTTAAAGGGGCATGGGAGGTTCGAGTTTTGGGTCTTATTTTGTGCCGTAGTTGGGGAGGAGCGGGCAGGGTGGAGAAGAAAAGAGGGGGGAAGTGGAGGTACACGTGTGGAGAGCTTTATGGGTGAAAGTGATTAGTTTATGTGTATTCTGTACTGGGGCACATTTTAAAGTTGTCAAGACGAGAAAGAATAAGAGCGACAATGGGGTTTTTGATTTGTTTGGATAGTGAGAAAGGACAGTTTGGAGTGTTTTTAAAGGTGAGGTGACGGAGGGGGAAAAGGGATTGGATATACGGGGTAAAGGGACAATAGAGCTAGAAAACCCAAAACAGCGGGCCGCTCTAGGTGTTAGGGTGGTGCCACCCTGGGAGAGAGAAAAAGCAGAGGGGGTTGGTTAGTAGATGGGGGAAAAACAAGAAGTTAGTTTTAGTAAGGGTTTAGTTTGGGTTTAAAGGGAGGACTGTGTCAAAGACAGCAGACAGAAGTCATGTGTTTTGTGGGGGGCGGGGTGAGGTCTCGGGAGGGGTGTATAATTGGGTTTCAGCATAAAGATTGTTGGAAGCCAAACTATGATGGGTTTGGCAATGGGGGGTAAGATTAAAAAGAGGAGTGGCCAAGAACTGCCCCTGGGGGCCCCCCAACGCAAGGGGGGAAGGAAAGAATAAAACTGCAAATGGACATGAAAAGCGGTCAGAGAGGTAGGAAGAGAACCAAGAGAGAGCGTGCCCTGGTGCAATACCCGGAGATGCTGAGGAGAAGATGGTGATAACAGTGTCAAATGCTGCAGAGATTCCAGAAGAACCAACAACGTTTTTTACCTGAAATTTAGCATTGAGGAGTCGTTGAGACTTTAATGAGCAGTTTTAAAGGGGGGAAACCTGTTGAAAAAGGACGAGAAAGAATTATCAAGAGATAGCGGTTTTAAAGGGAGTAGAAAAAGCGTTCCAGGATTTTAGAGATAAAGGGCGGTTAGAGCTGGTCAGTATTTTGGCGGGGGCAGGAGGGCCAGGTGGGATTTTTTAGTAAAGGGTGATAGTACCCTGTTTAAAGGAGGAGGGGAAGCCCCAGTGGAGGAGAGGAGGTAAAAATTGCAGTAAGGTTAGCGGGAAAAATAGACTGGACAAGGGGGGAGGGAAAGGGGTCACTAGAGCAGGTGGGGGGGCGCGGAGACCGAGAAGCCTGGTTTCTTCTTTTTCTGTCGTTGGGTTAAGGCTAGAGCCCCGTGAGGAGTGCGGGGGGGACAGAAGGGTTCTTTGGGGGTTTTTGGGTGAGATGTTATGCGGATACTGTCCTTTTTTTTTTTGAAGTGAGTGGCCCGGTTCAGCATGGGGTCATGACCGGGGCATGAGCTTTGGGCCCGAGGAGGGGGGAAGGTGTCAAACAAGGGTTTTTGGGTTGTTGTGTAATGTGGGATAGGGGGAAAATTTTTGTTTGGCGCAGTGAAGGGGAGTGGGTAAGTCCGAGAGAATTTGTAGTGGAGAAAGTCCCCAGGGAGCTTTAACTTTTTCCCCTAGACGCTCCCCGCCCTGGAACGTGCTGCGATGGGGATCTGAGGGGGTGCATGGTTTTCCGGCGTCGACTCTGGTGGGCGGTGTGTGAGTGGTGCCCAAATGTCCCGGGGGGGGGAGAGTGTTTCATTGTAACATTTAACAGCCAGGTCAGGGCAAAAAGGGGGGGGATTGGTTTGGTAGTGGGACGTTTGGGTCTGTGAGTTCCCCGGGGTTAATGGAGAGGAGGTTTGAAAAGGAGAGGGGAGAGAGGGCTGTGGAAATATTGAAGTAAAAAGGAGAGGGTTATGATAGAGAGAGCATTTGGAGAATTAGTGAGGTTTGAAAGATGAGAGACGACAGAAGACCAATAAAGGGGTTCCCATCCCCGTGGGTGGGAAATCGCAAAAATGCGAGAGGCCAAAAAGAAGAGGGTTTGTGAAAGAAACTGAGAGGCCAAGAATTGGGTATCAATGGGGATGTTGAAAACCCTGATGGAGGGGTATTTCATAGAGAGGAAAAAGGGGGCGGCGGCAAAATGTCCAAAACTGACAGGGAGAACCGGGGGAGTTATACAAAAAACGATCTGAGAGGAAAAAGGGCGGAAGGCTGAGGGTGTGGGGGCCTAAAGGAAGGAAAATGGGGAGGGTTAAAGGAGGGAAAAGTGGTAAATGCAGTGTGGAGAGGAAATTATGCCGATCCCCATCCCGGCTTTCCCAGATCTGGGGTGTGGGTGAAGTGTAGGCCGCCTAGGGAGGGCAGGGAAGGGAAGCGGTTCAGAGGCTGAGCCATGTTTTGGAGAGCTAGGAGGTTTGAGGGGGGGAAGAAAAAAGGGGATGAAAAGTAGTGAGTTTGTTGCCACAGATGGGCGTTCCCCAAAAACATTTAAAGGGGAGAAAAAGAAGGCAGTGAATGAAGCAGGTTTAGGGGGGGGTTTTATGGGAGGCAAGGAGGGGGTGGGTGACATAAAGGGAAAGGGGGGCCGGGGGTTTGGAGAGATGTCTCGTGCCCGCGAGAAAGGGGAAAGAAAAAAATCAGAGATGGTTAAGTGATGTGAAAGGGCGCTTGTGTGGCATATGCAAACAGGTGATTTGTGTAGTTGAAAAGGAGAACAGTTGTGGGGTTTATCAGGGGAGGGGGGGAGAGAGGCGTGAGTGGTAGAAATTTTAGGGGGGGGGGAATGGATGGTACAGTAGGGGGAGATGGCTCAAGGTAGCAGAAGAGGAGATGGGGAATGGGAGTGGGTGTAAAGATAGGGACTCACAAAAAAAAGTGATCCCCCCTGGCCCCCTTATGCCCCCTTTTTGTTCCCCTTTCGGTCCCATTTCTTAAATACTTACAAACGATCACTTTCAAATCTAGCAGTTTCAAATATCCAATATGATGCACGATTGACGGTCAGATTGACCTCAGCTTCAAAGTAATAGGGTGTTTCTGCAGCTCAAATTTTTATCTGGGAATTTAGGGGGTGTAAAAGGGGGGAATTAAAAAAAAAAAAAATTCAAATGGGGACAAATAAACACAGGGAAATTAAGGGAAAACAGGGTTGGGGTTAGTTCAACAAATTACCATTTTAAAAAAAAAGAAAAAAAAAAACAAAGGAAAAAAAAAAATTCCCCCCCCCCCCCCAAAACCAAAATTCAAATTTTAAAAAACAAAAAAAAAATAAACAGAAATTGCATGGGGTTGTGAGGGATGTAGTTCACACAACGTACCCTTCAAAAAAACAAAATTTAAACAAACGAAATTGCAGGGGGTTGCTGAATGGAGGGTTGCTGTATGGGGGGACAAGCAAATCCTCAGACTTATAAACCCCCCTGGGAAGAAGCTGGACCACAGCAAGGTTTTTAGAGGTAGCCGTTTGTAATAACCCCAGATCCTGACCCACAGGTTAAGGGGGGGCGCAAGGTACATTCTCTCACAGTCGGGCCACTGCAGGGGAGGTTCCCCCACTGAGGTGGGCAGGGGGGAAAACCAAACTCTTCTGTTAGAAACCCCAAAGGGAAATTAGTAGCCCAAAAAGGTGGAGCTTTTAGGGTTCCCGAAAGATTAGAGGATATTTGCTGACCCCCAAAAAACAGGAATGGTCAATGAGGACCAGAGGGGGCTTTTGGGGCTTTGGAAGTTTTGGTCACATTGGGATTTTCCCGGGATCAAAGAGGGTAGTAGGTTTTGGGGGTCATTTGGCCCCCAAATGGCCATGGTGGATAGAGGGCCCTGAGAAGTGTGGGGGTTTACAGCTTCCCGGTTTTAAAAATAGTGTTGTTGCTGGGGGGGGGGAAACCCGGGGCCTCATGCTTTTTGGGAAGACCCAAGATAGTGAAAAAATCTTTTTCCCGTGGGGGCCCAAAGCCAAGGGGTTTTGTAAATTTTTATTTGGGGTTTTCAGCCGTTCCTGGTTCGGCTCTTATTGGGGGGGGGGTGGGTTTTTGTTGGGTGGGTGTCTACTTAAAAAATGTTTTCCCGGCCAGAATTCCCGGAAAAGGGCCCCGGGTTTCCTATAAAGGGGGCCCGGGGGTTTAGGGGTACAGGGGGGTGGTGCTTCCTGCCAAATGGAGCGGCGAAAAAGCTGAGGGGAAGGTCTTACCCCGAGGCTTGAGGCCAGCAGGTGGCCCGACCTTGAAAGCCTAACCCCGTGGAGACTGGAAAAACTGGGGCCCACGTCTGGGGCTGGACATAGGTTTCCCGACCCTTTTATAGATAAGGGGGCGCTTCATGTTGGGAGTAAGCGGCCCGACGCCGAGTTTTGTTTTTCCTTTTTTTTTCTGTAACTGTGTGCTGTGGGTGAAAGAAAATTAAAAATGGTGGGCCAGATTAAAGGAAAAACCCGGGGGTTTCCCGTGCCCTGTGTAAAAAATCCCAAAACGTTTTAAACCAAAGGGCGGCGGTCCCCCAAACAGAAAAACCCCTGGGGGCCCTTCCCCGATTGGGGGTGAACGTGAAGGGAAACGTCACAATACTTACATTTTTAAAACACCTATTCCCCCTGTAGTGCCCTTATTGTTATAAAATACATCCCCCCGTTGTGGCCATTATAAATACATGCCCCCCGTATGGCCCATTTACAATTTCATTTGCCCCCCCGTAGTTGGCCAGTCCCCTTTAAAAAAACCATATGCCCCTTTTAGTGGGCCCGTTTAATATTTTCATTTTGCCCCCCTGTAGTGGCCAAGCAGACTAATAAAAAAGAAACAAGTTACTCCCCCTTTCCTCCCAACCCCCTGCAAGGGGACTGTGCTCCAGAAGCAGGGGTCCGGTGGAAACCCCCGCGGCACGGGGGTGTGGACGACACTGCTTGCAAACAACCCCTGCGCCGCCAGAGTGGTAGATGCAGGGGCTCATGACGCCGTTTTTCTTAAAAAACCATTGGGAAAGCAGGGACGGTTTAAAGAACTGTCCCTGTTTCTCTCTACAAAACAGCTGCATGCTATTTTAAGAGCTGCTAAAAATTCAGTGCAGGGGGGCTTACCCAAAAGCCCCCGCAGAGTAGATGGGCCACCCGCCTTTGGGCGATACAACCAATGGGCAAGTTGACACACACAAAAAAGGGAATTTCAGAAAGCAAAAAATGTGTTTGTTTTTTTTTTAAATCCAAAAGGCTCCCCAAAAAATGAAAAAAAAAAAGTAGTGGTGAATCAGCAATGGTTCGAAAACGTTTCGATCGGTCGGTGTTAGACCTTTTTTCAAAGGGAAATCACAAGTCATAAGGGAAAAATGAAAAAAACTTTTGAAGGGCCGAAACCCCTTGGGCTCCTGCAAATCCATATGGGCTAAAGAAACCCGGTTTAAAGTTTTTTCCTTTTACTACTGAATTTGACTTCCTGACAAAGGTCTAACGACCAAACGTCGAACCCTTGCTGAGGCACTATACTTGATTTTTTTTCTTTTTTTCCAAACTGTTTTCCCCCAGTTCCAACCCGGGGGTGTCTTTCATTGTCCTAGTGTTCAAAGTTTATTGGTCTGTCTTGTTTTTTATTTTTTGTATTAACTGCTGTGGTACTGGTATCCCAAAATTTTTAAATTTTTTTTATTTTTATTTTCTGCAAAAACTTTTAATCCCTTCCAAATGACAAAAAATTTAAAAAAAACCCACTTCAATATGGTGATCCCTTTCAACACGTATTTTATCAAAAAATTCTAATACAAAACGTTTCAATTAAATTAACCTTTTTCAATAGAATCTCCACTCTTTAAAAATTCCATTTATTTTCTTATGGTTTTATTCCCTTAAAAAGGGCCATCCCCACCGTCCAAAGATTGTTTTTGGCGGGAAAACGTTTGGGCGCGTGTGATGGTCCTGTTAAGGGTTAAAAAATAAAGGAAAAAGAATGATATTTTAAAAAGTGTAGATTTTTATTGAGAAAAAATCTTAAATTTTGATTTGAAAGTCTTGCTATTAGAAAACTTTTGATAAAAAATTTTGTTGATATGGATTTACCCTATATGAAGTCGGGTTTTTTATTTGTATTTGGAAAAGATTAAAATTTTTTCAGAAAATAAAAAATTTTAAAAAAATTTTTTAAAAGTTGGATTTCCAAACCCATTTTTTTTTTCTATGTGTGCTTTCTATTGGTGTCACCCTTCATAGCACCTTGAGTGCCGAGGAAAAATTTTTTATAGGTTTTGTAAAACCCTTTCTGTGGGGCCGCTTCCACTGGTGGCCCATCTAAATAACAAGACTTAGAGACCTTTTCCATTCGACTGCGTGCCTTAGTCTGGCCAGTCACTAAATGGGGTTTAAAACCCAAGACCCCTTTTCTTTTTAAAGTAATTTTTTTTATGTTAAACCCAAACTTTGCCGCTGTTTTTTTTGTTTTTGTTTAAGCATCATTCTCTGAAGCTCCTGAAAACTTTGGGTTGGAGGTTTCCCAAACCTTTTTTAAGAAAAAAATTGGGGGCCCCGCTACATATAGGGATCTTTTCCAAAAGGAAAAAGGCAGAAACCAAAAAATAGTCAAAGGGGCCCCAAAAGGGAGAAAGAGAACAGTGACCCAATTGCTTTTTGGGGCCCTTTGAATCGCAGAAAATGGATTACAAAAAATGAATCGCTGATACAAGCAGGAAAATATTTTTTGGATGTTTCCTTTATTGAAGATCCCCTCGGTTTCAATTCCCTTCTTAAATGTGACCAGATAATCTTTATTAGAAAATTCCCCCAAAGAAAAGGGCAAAAATGCCCCAATTAAAAATCTAAAATGAAAGCGCAAAACTAAAGGCTAATTTGGGCCCGCTGAGGTGGTGAAACACCTTCCCAAAATTTGAAAGAGCTCATTCCCTTTTTAAAAATTGCTGAAAAATAACCAGTAAACAAGTCAAGTAAAAGAAAAAAATTCATTTTTTAAGAGAAGGGTAATGTTTAAAACCGAGCTCTTGAGCACGGGAGTTTGGGTCAAACTTGTCATCCAATTCTTCTGTTGTAACCCTTCAGACTTTAAGGAGATGTTTGCTTTGCTGCAAGCGGGTTCTTGTGTTACAGTCCACAACAAAGCCTCAGTTAGGCAGTGGTGGTGCCATGAATAAATGGCAAGTAGTATTTGCCAGATCAGAGTAATAGATGATATGACCCAAAAACAGTATTCCCTGGTAATTCAAAGATTAGGAGCAACTGGGCAAAAATTGGATAGAACCACTATGCCCCAAAAAAAAGTAAAGAGTGAAAAAGAAGTGAAAAAGAAGCGGGGTCCAATCAATGATCAAACCTGAATACATCAGCAAGCAGACCCTAGCAATCATTTAAAGGCATGTAAATGGAGGATCCTGCTTTAAATAAGCAGCCTGCAGAGATGCTATCCAGAGGTGGTGATCATTATACAATATCAATACAGGGAGAAAATAGAATCCTGTTGCCATGCACAGATGGCCGTGAAAACTAGAAGGAACTCAGCGCTGGAATAGGGAGCAAACTTTTAGAAAGGGTGCCAATTGCTAAAAGGGGTTTTACTGCAATGATTGCTTTTTATTTAAAAATTTGCAAAAACAATACTTTGCAATATTGTCCATTAACAGTACCTACTTATCTGAATATCCCTTCTTGTAAGGGCTCTCACTCCTCGGACGCTTGCAAAGACCTTTTAAATTCCATGTGGGCTCCCAGCATGGTTGCTATAGAAATACCTGGTTCTACTGCCCTGAATTCAAATAAACCCAAAAAATAGGGCTGAGGAAAAAGAATAAAATGTAATGGGGACAAACCCTTTAAAGTTCTTAAGTGTAGCTCCATTCTGATGTCCACCATCAGAAACATTACAGGGGCAGCCATTCTTTGAACGGCCTTCATTTACAGCTGGCAAATTTTAGACAATCTAAATCTGTGTCTTCAAAAGGCTATACAGATAATCTGTACACAGATCCCTGGGACTGTAGCACAAAAAACTTCTACATAATATCTGTTCTAGTGATTGTGACTGCTCTTATTTATTTCAAATGCTTTTCCTCAAACACTACAAAGCTTTATGATTGAAGTTGAACTCTAAAAACATAATATTTTCTAACAAATGTATTATAAGTAATGCAGTTTAAGAAGTCTAACAATAAGTCTACCGGTCTATCACAATAGAGGTGATTATTTGCTGTCCGTGGTATTGCAAGAAATACTGTGGAACATAATAGGAATATGTAAACTGTAACAGATGCTATAAAATGTAATTATTATCATTATTAAAATTATACTAAGCATCATTTGTCATGCAGTGGTTATTGTATACTGTACAATAACTGCATCTATGTCAAAAGCATTTAAATAGTATAAAAGTTCAATAAAAGTCCATTATTAGACAGGATGATTACAGCTTATTGTGGCATCCTGTTCTCTTCTGGAGTAACTTAAGTTTTATTTCTCCTGTTTGTAGGTTGAATTTACTTATGTTCCAGGTGCAAACATTGTCTCAGGCTTGATTTCTGCTTCATGATTTGCCAGCATTTTGGGAGGACAATGGATATCACTTCTGGAGTGTAGGTTTATGTTCCTATGCTTTTTAGGACATGCCTACTGTAAGTCACTTCCTCACTTCTTGTGCAGGTCTTTCTGCAATAACTCCTCCAGGTCTCAAATCGCACCAGCAACTATTTATTGGAGCCCATTGTCTACAATAATGTTCAAGGACAAATTGATATTTCTTATTACCCATGCATTTGTAATATAGACCATAGTAATTTAGCTCCCTAACTATGTATTACAAAAAATATATATATAAAATGCACTCAACCTGTACTAGCTGAACAGTGGCCCATGCAAAGTACTGCATGCCACATTCCCGCATGGCTAGACTTTCATAGCCTAAGACCATCAAGCAGTCACATCTGTTAGCTCTATTCATTGGGACAACCTTCAAGGCTTTGCTAATGGCAGCAACCAAGAGATTCACTGGAGCCTACTATGCAATTATTCAAAAAGTTTCTTCTTATGAACCCAGGTCATGCCACCAGCCATGGGCTACTACAGCCTCCAGTTCACCACCTCTTCTCCAAATGAAGCATCACATACTGTACTGGAGGGGCTCTCTGCTCTGACCTGTATTCAGAAACAGATGAGTCATCCAGGCCTGGCAGCCAGTGAGATAAAGATCAACAGGTTGGCTGCTATAGAGATTTGAGGAGCTGATGCAATACTACTAACAGGGATAACTCAAAATCAGTAGGACATTTGTAATGAACATATATTGCAAAGCTGCAATTGAATGTCATTAGCAAAGCTGTTTTGTTTTCACAGTCTTCCTTATCTTCGTTTTATGTAAATGCTGTTCCCCAGTGCCACTCGTTGACAGCTCTACTAATTTACATTCTGTCTGGCCCCTGGTCATATTCACAGGAGTGTGCATTCCTGCCTCTCTCACTCAGAATAAGGGGTCGCTGAGCTGCCTGGATTAACCCTGTGTGTGCCTGCTCCCTCCTGCTTTCTACACAGATTGAGGAGAGAAGAGGTGAGGCTGACAGCAGTGAAGTGTGTTACTATAATCATGATGTATCTGTGGAGCTTTGACTATAATAATAGAACAGATCAGGGGAACATGTGAACGGTTCATACCTCTCCCTGCTCTGCTGTATTAGTGACACATTGTGATTATAGTAACACACTTCACAGCTGCCCTGTGTCTGTTCTGACAGGTTTGTGTTTGTTGTTGCTGGAGATGTGGAGATGTGTATGCTAAGCAGGGGGTATAGGAACACATGCATCCCCTCTGCTCTGCACTTAGCATACACAGCTTCACAGACCTCTCCACACTCATAGATCAGCCCTCTCCTGTCTCCTGACTCTATGGAGAGGAGCAGCAAGAGCTCAACCACAGTACAGTATGGCTGATTCAGCAGCAGATCTAGGCAGGCACACACAGGGTTAACCCTGGCAGCAAACCCCCTCGCCCTCCTCCTACAGTCCAGGAGGAGAGCAGTCTGTGTGCTGAGGGGAGGGGGGAAGAGGGAGGAGAAGAGGCAGAGAAGAGGCAGACAAGAAGCACGCCCTTGAATTCAAAAATCCTTTGCTGCCAGACACTGAGGTAGGCTGAAAGCCTGTAGTGAGACAACTCCTTTAACTCTAGCCAGAATGGAGAACCACTACAAAGAGTGTTTACCCCCGTGAATGCTTTGATATAACATGTTACCCATTCATTTGATTAGGGTCTATTGAGTTTACATTTAAGGAGAAGCAACAGTTGATTATTTTGTGGCAGCACTTTCAAAAGTAATAACATGGTTTTTAAATCAGTAACACTGGGTTGAGTTACAAATTCAGAATGTATTTGTGGTGGCTAGGAGAATGGCACTTTCACTGCTCATACAAGTCTGCTGCCTTGGAATAACCTCTGACTTTTTCAAACTGCACATCCAAGCCCTAACCTCCGTCTGCCAACTTCACCTGAAACATATTTCTCAAAGCTGCTCATTTATTAACTCTGACGCCACAAAAATTCTAGTTTATAGCCTTGTCATTTCCCACCTAGATTACTGCAACATCCTGCTCCTAACACTCTAGCGCCCCTCCAATCCATCCTAAACTCTGCTGTCCAGTTAATCCACCTCTTTACTCATTACTCCTCCACCTCTCCTGATCAAATACTAAGACGTTCAAGAGTTTCCATAACCTATTCCCTCCATAAATCTTTGCTTAATCTCTAGATGTCTGTCCTAAAATCTCTGCTCCTCAAGGGACCTTCTTCTCTGCTCTCCTCTTGCCTACTCCTCACACAACCACCTCCAAGACTTCTCCCGTGCATCCCACACAATCTGGAACTCACTACCACAACACATCATAGTCTCTATTACCTTTACTAATTTCATTATTGTGAAAACCCATCTGTTCAGGATAACCTACAATTTACAATAAATCTGCTGCCACTACACCATAACAAGAACATGTCTGTCCCTAACCTTCTGTCTAATTGCCCCTACTTATCAATATGTCATCAATGTTTGAGATGAAAACCCCCTTTAAAGTCAGATCATAGGGTTTGTTCCGTGCCAGCACTAACGATTACCCAAATCAACCTGGAAACCGACATCGGGTCCTATAAAATGATCTTTGAGCCCCTCAATCATTTGGCATGGTATAAAAAGTAATTTTGTGTAAAGGGCGTTTTTGGTCCCAACAGCTGAATTATCAGTGTACTGAGAACTCTACAAAGGTTGCTCTTCTGTATGATTACTGACAGAAGAAATTTTCATTTATCATATCAGCTCATTTACTTGCAAAGTTTTAACACATTACAACATCAGCCTCATACAATCCCAATCTTCAGATCAGTTTCCTACCCACTATTTCCCATTCAAAGCTACTGGTTAAATCTATACATGCAAAGAACTAGCCTAACACCACGTTGCTGTAATTATAACTTTGCTGTCGACTTCCAGATCTGACAGGCTCCGTCTTGTCTGCTCAATGAAGCTGTGGCATTTATTTACATTCTCAATAACATCTTGCTGAAAATGAATTGCACTAGCAGAAGGGATTGATATATTGACATGCAATGCTAGGAGAGAAGCTACAATAAGATATTAGCTGGAGACATGCAGAGCAGGCAATAATACATCTATTGAGAATTGTTCAGATAAAATCCTAAATTTGAAGTATATCAGTGTGATAATACTAGAGGAATAATTAACATGATTCAAAATCAACTTTCAATACTATGCACACCAGAAAAAAAAAACTGAAGATATTTTTTGTAGCATTTTAAATTATGTTAATACTAGGTTAAAATTTGCATTCTTGTCCCTACAAAATGGAAATATAAAAGTTTGAAAATAGTGCTGTAACTCCAAGGCGTGCACTGTCTTCAAAGGTTGTCCAGTCATAGATGTTAAAGGTGGTCGATTAATAATAGGGATAGTTTATTTTTTCATTTATTGTGATATAATTTGTAGTGTACTGTATGTCACTTATACCATACTATTATTTTTATAGGGATGCGTACTGAATACCTGTCAGAAAGAAGAAAAAAATATATTTTAAAAGAAGGAAAGTTTTTTACTAAACACAAACAGAAAATGCCTACTTCCTAGCTTACATTTATCTGCATCATTAATGTTAAAGGGGTTGTATCATTTCATTAAATGGTCTTCAGAATAAGGGGACAGTAAAAGCAAGCAACTTTGCAATTGGATGTCATTAGCAAAGTTGTTTTGTTTTCACAGTCTTCCTTATCTTCGTTTTATGTAAACACTGTTCCCCAGTGCCACTCGGATTCCACCTCCTTTCATTTCAATGGTTGACGGCTCTACTAATTTACATTCTGTCTGGCCCCCCCACCCCACCCCCGGTCATATTCACAGGAGCGTGCATTCCTGCCTCTCTCACTCAGAATAAGGGGCCGGCAACATTTCACTCTGCACAGCCAGCAGCTCCACAGTAACACTAGAAATACTACAAATTCTATATGAACAGAGGATTTAAACCAATATATCACTGCAAATAATAATCCCTGTTAAAACATAACTTTTACTAGTTTATCTAAAAATATTAATATCTAAACCCCTATGTATTACCACTGCATACCTAGATGATACAGCATAACTGTGAACTATCCGTCAGTGAGTAATCGCCCCGATAAAGAGCGGCTCCGCTTTAATGAAAGAAAATATCACTACATGCGTGTATTAACACCTTTTAAATCCCAGCTATCCCGACGCGTTTCCCCATACAATTATTGGGTTCATCAGGGATTCAAAATTTCTCTCACTGTGGAAAAAGAATACGCTATATACAACGCATATACTACAACACATGTACTTCCCTTTTAGGTTAGATAAGTGGACTGATACTATCCCTCTTATCTTGGGTGCCAGCATACTAGAGGAGCTGCGGGAATTATCGTCTTTATACCTGGCAGCACTTAAGCTAAGTATCAGTTCACTTATCTAACCTAAAAGGGAAGTACCTGTGTTGTAATATATGCGTTGTATATAGCGTATTCTTTTTCCACAGTGAGAGAAATTTTGAATCCCCTGATGAACCCTAATATTGTATGGGGGAAACGCGTCGGGATAGCTGGGATTTAAATGTGTCTATAAAACGCATGAAGTGATATTGTCTGTCATTAAAGCGGAGCCGCTCTTTATCGGGGAGGATTACTCCCCTGACGGATAGTTCACAGTATGCTGTATCACTAGGTATGCAGTGGTAATACATAGGGGTTTAGATATTAAAAATTTTTGATAGACTAGTAAAAGTTATGTTTTAACAGGGATTATTATTTGCAGTGATATATCCACAGTAACACTGCAGCTGCTTCTACAATCAGAAAACAGCAAAACTGTGCTCGGTGCCTTAGATCTGTGCTGTTCTGGATGAGTTCATAGAAGACTGGATTCAACTGTAACAAACCTCTAGCTGTGAGAGGAGAAGAGATCAGTGCTCTGAGTTCATAGAAGACTGTCTAGACTGAATGCAGGTCTGTGGTATGTAAACAAACAGCTCTTACAAAATAAGATTGTATAGGGAGAGGAGCGACACCGTAACATGTGGACTCAGACAAGGGGGGGGGGGAGCACATTGACTCGGGAGCAAGCATGAACAGTGAATGGGGGATGATGTCACCCCCCTTCAGTTAAGAAACACCCAGCTTTGAGGGGAAGAAACGCCCCTGGCTTTGATTAGTTGAGAAACTGAAAGTACAATGAAACACACAAACTGATGAAATTATAAAACATAAATGATCTACAATCCCCTTTGAGTAAAACATTCCTGTCCCACTCTGAGCCAAAGACCACCTGGAGCCAACCACAAAGGCTAGCTTAGAACATCTACATTTATTGTTCTGATTCAATAAACAAGGTCTTTAAGTGAGCAGCTCCATGAATAATACCCCCTAGGTCAACATGTTTTGGACCAGTACTCACACCAAGAAACTTTGTCAGACAGTGTCAACTCAACTGAGGAGGACTGTAAGAAGAATCCAAATGAGGGTTTATTTCAAACTGAACATCTTATAAATATGCACAATACAGTAGGTAAAAAGATGACTATTTTGCCAGACCTGATGAGCAGTCAACTGTACCCTAAAATGACTGACACAAACTGACCAACTGACAAGAAGAAGGGAGCAGTTGATGACATCAGAGCCTGGCTACAAAGAATCAAGAGGGACAAATCTAATAAAAGACAAACTAGAAATAAAGGCATAACTATAACATGACAGTATATGAACCACACATGTCCTGGGACATGATACTCCCCATCTGAAATCTTTAGTTTTTACAATAGATGAAACATTAAAATCATGTCATTAAATGCAGTCAAGTGACCTGAAAGACAGAAAAGAAAATAAGTAACGACAACTGTAAAACAATAAATTGAGGTTTGTAATTCACAACAGTAGGCAATTGTAGTTAAAGAAATAGCCCATCTTTGGATTGGGGAAGTTGCAAACACTTTCACCGACCCACAAGAAATTCTGGTTGATAAAGTTTTTACAGCATAATATACAATGGGGAAAATAAATATTTCATACACTGTCAAGTTTTCCCACCTAGAAAGAATGTAATTTTTATTGTAGATGCATGTCAACTGGGCTCTGCGTTTCAGCTTCCTTGAAAGATCTTCAACTGGGTTAAGGTCCAGAGACTAGCTAAGCCACTCTTTAGTTGCCTTGGCTGTGTGTTTTGGGTCATTGTCATGCTGGAAGACCCAGCCACAAGCCATCTCCACTGTTCTTACTGTGAGAAGCAGCTTGTTGACCAAAGCCTTGCGGTACATGGCCCCATCTATCCTCCCTTCAATGCTTTGCAGTTGTCCTGTCCACTTTGCAAAAAAGCGTCCCCAAAGTATTATGTTTCCACCCCTATGCTTCATGTTTGGGCTTGAAATCATCTTTCTTCGTCCAAACAAGGCAAGTGGAGTTGATACCAAAAAGTGCTATTTTGGTCTCAATGGACCACATGATTTTCTCCCATGACTTTCTCCCATGCCTCCTCTGGATCATCCAGATGGTCATTAGCGAACTTCAAACAATCCTGGACATGTGCTCACGAGAGCAGGGAGACCTTGCGTGCCCTGCAGGATTTCAATCTATGATGGCGTAGTGTGTTACTAATACTAATCTTTGGAGACTGTTGTCCCAGTTTTCTTTATTCATGTCATTTACCAGGGTCCACCGTGTAGTTCAGGCCTGATTCCTGACCTTATCTCCTCAGAATCCCAAGAGGCGAGATCTCTTGCATGGGAGCCGCCCCACCCAAGTAGATTGACAGTCATCCTTGTGTTTCTACCTTCTTGCATTTTCTGATAGTTGAGTGCCAACAGTTGTTGGCCTCTCATCAAGCTCTCTTTCCTGTTGTTCCTGTAGTAGCCAATTTCCAGCCTTAAGCAAGGTCTACAATTTGGGTCTCACTGGTGTCCTAGACAAACAGCTCTTTAGTTTTGGCCATAGTGTAGAGTTGAAGTTGTGATTAATTGTGTGGAAAGGTATCTTTTATACAAGTAATAAGTTCAAACAGGTGTCTATGTCTTCACAGCACTGGTTTTTGGTTGGATTTTTAAATGGATGAAGTACTTAAAATCTGTAAAAAAAATTGACTGTAAACAGTGCCCAGTGCTCGTAGACCACAATAGAAAATCCAAACTGTAGTCTGCACAGCATGGATTTTCTATTGTCAGATTTCAGTTCTATGTGCTGGGCTGGCCAACATCCAAAAACCAACCACCTTTTTTTTTTTGCACAAATCCGTGACAAAAAACATGGTATGGTGATTGTAAAATACTGTCAGATTTTCGACTGCATTTTACAGTTGCCCTGTAGACATAGCCTAATACAGGTAATGAGTGCAGAGTAGGAGGGCTTCTCAAAGAAAACCTAACATTTCCATGAGAGCCTGAATTTTTGCTGTTTGGTAGGTTATTAAATACTTATTTCATGCAATAAAATGCAAATTAATTATTTAAAAATCATACAATGCAATTTTCTGGATTTATTTTTTACATTCTGTCTCTCACACTTAAAGTGTACCCACGATAAAAAATTACAGACCTCTTCATTCTTTGTAGGTGGGAAAACTTGCAAAATCGCCAGAATATCAAATACTTTTTTTCCTCAATGTAGCTGAAAGTTATGGGAAAATATTTTTCACCATATGATGACTAAGAATTTAAGACCTTCTTTATGTAAAATCTTTCTTTGAAATAAGAAGCACTAGTTCAGTAATTGAGCAGAGGAAAACTCAGACAGAGCCTCATTTGGTCACTTTGACCTCTGCCTTACGAGTCTTTCCATCCTTTCTAGGTGTTATTTTATGTGTTTGCCATTTGTACAGTCTTCTGTAGGCTGTTAGCTGCTAGCATTGGTTTCTTTCTCATTTCTATCAGGATTGAATATTGTGCTTTTATGATTTTACTAAGCTGCCCAATGATAGGGATAATAGCAATAGTTCTGAATATTCTCGATTCATAGACAATTTGTCTAACTGTGGATTAGTGTAGATCCAAGCAACACTTTCTACAGCTTCGAGCATCTCTATAACATGTCCTCCGAACTTTGTCAAGGAATACTTTAATCATTTTTTCTTGAAAAACACAGATTTTCAGTAACCAGACTTTGTGTGTCTTCATTTAATAGACAAAGCACCTGTAAAACATACTTTCCTTATCTCCCTGCACTGTGGATGTTTACTTAATGTGCTCTGTAAATACATTAACTTTACAACTCCTTTTGTCTTATTAGTTTAGTAAGATTGTGTTTGTCAATATTCATGACTAAGATAACAATTAGAAAACATTTTATTCATAATCAGCACAGAAATCCAGGTAATTCTAAACAGTTCACTTACATTTTCTTGCAACTTTAAAGGAGTGTTCCCACCATAGACTTTGATGTCATATTATTATGATATCCAATCAAAGTCAGAGTTGGGATCCGTACCTATTTTGGTAAAGGCCCAGAAAAGTTACGGAGCACAGGGAAGACCCAGTCATACTTGCACATGACTCTCCATTCTGTTCTTTGGGCGTTCCGGGCACAGTCGAATACGGAGCTCACCTAAAACATAATGGAGAGTTGTGCATAAGCCCAACTGGTTCTCCATTCTGCTCGGTAACTTTCAAGGGTCCATTGTCAAGATAAGTGTGGGTTAGAGAGGTAGGACCAACAGCTACCATACTTTGAAGGCATATCTTAGCAATATGCCATCAAAGTCTGTGGTGGGAACACCCCTTTAACTGAACTCCAACCACTATAAATAAATTCTAAGAAAATAAGTAGTGATGAGCGATTACGTTGACTATCGTCATCGAGTCAATAGTCGATATCAGCAATTATCAAGACGATTTCCGATAGTCGATACTAGATTATCGCAGAAGAACAATATAAAGACTAAGGGAGAGGATCAACACCTACATTATTAAACCCAAACAGGGCTTTGAAAAGCAGATTAACATCCACAACAGTTCCAAATTGATACATGCTACATCTTAAGCAACACACTTATGTTATAAAAGCCATAGAAAAAAAGTCCCAGACCATCACTAATCCTGTCTAGTCCACAAGCCGTGACCCTTAAACCTGCATCACCCACAAATTAAAAAGTGCCAGAAGGCAAGTATGATTTGACCCCATCATTTTACTTGAACTGAACATTGAATATCCCCGTCCTGGAACGGCAGCATGAGCCCCAAACCTGCTGCATGACACCCCAGATTGTAAAAAGTGCCGTGTGAAAAAGGAGATCCTTTTAACTAACCCATTTTAGTTGAACTGGACGATTAACTATATCTTTCCTGACCGCAGTATGATATTAAACCTGACTGACCCACAGATTAAAAAGTGCTGGGGATAAGGAGTCTTTCAACTACCATTTAGTTCCTGGACATTTGACTATACCTGTCTCTGGGCCACAGCATTGACCCCAACCTGCATGACCCCCAGATTTAAAAATGCCGGAAAAAAGGATCATATAAACCACCATTTATATTGAACTGACATTGACTATATCTTTCCTGTACCGCAGTATGACCATTAAACCTCTCTGACCCCCAGATTTAAAGTGCTGGAAAATGAGTCTTCAACCCACCATTTATTGAACTGGTACATTAACATATATCTGTCCTGTGCCACAGCATACCCTTAAACCTGTTTGAACCCACAGATCACAAAAAGGTTGGCAGCTATGCTATTTTTGTACAGTGACCTCATTTAGTATATTTTTTGTTAACTGTACATTTGTTATAACAGCATTAATTTAGGGAAGTTATTATTTATAGTTTTACATTATTATCCTTTTTGCTTTTTTTCAAATGTGTGGAAACATACAACATACACCCCTCCCTGCAGGTATTTTTTACACGTGTAAGATGTGTTAATTCGTCCTGCACACCTCCCATAAGTAATACAAATGTCCTAATCATGCCCCAAAACACTTCTTATTTGAGAAGACATTTGGCCCTCCTGGCTTCTGAACAGATTCAGCCAATCATTCAATGTTTCATTTTTCCTCCAATCCTTCTTCAGTGATTAGGGACATGACCTCCCCTGGAGATCAAAAGAAATAGCGAACCCCATAGTGAACTCCAGCCCCAGTAAATATTAAAGCCCAAAATCGTGCAATTTGTGTCTAGCCCTGGAGCCCTTTTTGACACTATTTAACCTCACAGAAATCATCTTTTTTAAAATCTGTGGTGACGACAAAATTGCTGGATTCAAATTTAAGTGCAAGGTACCTCTATCAACAAAGCTTGAGTGACCAAAAGTGAAAAAATCAGCTATCGAAATGTATACGGATAATAAACGGTATTTTTTGCATGCCTAAACATAGCACCTGCGGTGACTACAAAATTCTGGATTCAAATTTAAGTGCAAGAACCTCTACAAACAAAACTGGACCGCGCCAAATTGAAAAAAACACCTATCCTTGAAAATGTATACGGATAATCGAACGTATCTATCTTTGTGTCACCTAAAAAAACACCTGCGATGACGACAAAATTGCTGGATTCAAATATAATTGCAAGGTCCTCTATAATAAAGCTGGACTCAAAATTGAAAAAAACACCATCTGAAATGTATACGGATAATAAACGGTATTTTTTGCACCTAAAAATACCCCCGCGTGACGACAAAATTGCTGGATTCAAATTTAAGTGCAAGTACCTCTACAAAAAGCTTGAGTGAACCAAAAGTGAAAAAACACCTATCGGGAAATGTATACGGATAATAAACGTATTTTTTGCACTAAAAAAAAATACACCTGCGTGACGACAAAATTGTTGGATTCAAATTTAAGGGGCAAGGTACCTCTATCAACAAAGCTTGAGTGACCAAAAGTGAAAAAAACACCTATCGGGAAATGTAACGATAATAAAGGTATTTTTGCACCTAAAAATAACCTCGTACGAAAAATTTCTGAATCAATTATAATTTAAAGGTAACCCCCTTTTTCCAACAAAAGCTTAATTAAAAAATTTTGAAAAAAAAAACCTATTGAAATTATACGAAAAAAATTAAAGAGCCTGTCTGCTTCGCCCGCCGGCCCCCCCCCCCCCCCCCCCCGTTGACTTTACAGGGCTAAAATGCTCCTTTAAAATTCTCACCTAACTACCTAAAATTTGCAAATCTCTAATCTAACTAAGTTCTAAGGTTTACCGCTAAAAGTATAGCTGGGCTCTGTGAACAAATGAATAATTTCGCTGAGCTGTTTGCTGAGGCTGTTGGACAGAGCAGAGGCACGTCCTACTGCATGAGATGCTGACCAACACACTGAGGCAGGGAAAAGGGAAAGGGGTGTTCTATGTAAAACGAGGTCATGTGATTTTAAGCCAATCGCAACCATACACATCCCAGTCATGACTCGCCACACACAGCTCACCCTGCCTCTATTCTCTAAGCTGATTTGCTGGCCGCCAGAATGACAGGAAGTGCCAAAAATGGCGCGATATTAATAGATTATGGGCAGATTTTAACCTAAATTATCGCGTGATCGAAAAAATCCGATCAACATAAAAACCATGCCGATTTCAACTTTGTTGATAATAATGGCTCCACACTAAAAATAAGCACTGTATGTGAAAACTAAGGCTATGTTCACAGTATGTACAGTACAGACGCAATTACGCCGGGTTATTTGGGGTGTACTCCCGTGGCGCGGGGGGGGCCGGAAGCCTGCCGACCCATAGCTCTATGAGAACTATGGATTACCGTAATTTCGCCGTGCAACTCGCTCGTATTAGAGCGCAAATATGCAGCGAAATACGCGCTGAAATTAGCCTGTGTGAACATATTAACTTACAACACAATAAAACACAAGCTTATATCACATTTAAAAAGCCTTGCAGAAATGTCCATAAATTGAAATGTTTCTATGATGTGCTTTTCACAGTTTTTTCCTTGAATAGTATATTTTTCTGTAAACTTTTTAATGCAAACAATTCATGCTTATTCCCTTATTTTGCATAAAATGTTAAGAAGTCCTTTTCATTGCTCTTTATTATCTGTGAACATAACATGTCAATAGTTTACATTGCCAATGACATGTTTATCGGTTTTTGTTAGGATTAGGAAGTTCTTACCAGGTTTAACTTTTGTTTAGGTTGTAAATCACCAAGTGCTTGAAACCTAATTGATACTTCTTTGACTATCTATAAAATTGGTTTCCTTTCTGGCTGAGAATAAAGCAAAGAGGAAGTCACAGTTTCAGACAGGTTGCACAGATGGTGGCCACCCTGAGTTAACATTCTCATTAAAATACTTCAGGCTTTTTTTTGTATAAGCAGTGTAAAAATGTAAGGGAGACTGTTTGAAGTACACACACAAAGAATGGTGCCGTGGATTTCGCCTATCTGGATTTCAGCTTTTGATACAGTTCTGTATAAAGAACTAACAGATAAGTTACTGAAAATTGGACATAATACCTGGATAGTTAGGTGGATTTTCAATTGGCTAAAGGATTGATACTTGAATGTTGTGCAGCCTGAAGAGAGACTGTTTGTAAATGGCATATATAAAGGTTCTATTTTTACTTCAGTGGGGCAGATTAACTATCATGTTTGCGTCTAGACTTTGTGCTAATTTGGGCGAAAAATCGGTACAGTGTGTCCTATTGTGGCTCATCTAATGTTAGAGACTTTTCAAGGTTTCTTTGATATGACCTAGTTGGAAATTGGTGTGTTTTGTGTTTAGGGGACATGTGTTAAAAAGCAGCACAATTTTGGAGAAATATTGTTGGTGCAAAGTAAACCAACCAATGGTTAGTATAAGAAGATACCACATGTAAATTGAAAGCGAGAGTAAAGAGACTATATCCGACAACATCCAATATCACACAGGTAAGACTAGTTCTCTTAGGGGCCCTTCACATGGCACAGTGCAAATACCGGTCGACACAGTGCAAATACTTTTACGGCCATGCACACGCCTATAGGGGGACGGCTTTTCTCTGCGGTGTGCGGAGAAAAGCCCTCCCCCTTCGCATAGACTTCTTCATATTCCGCCCGAAAACCGGAGGGAAGAATGAGCATGTTGAATGTTTGTCAGACCGCCGACGGTCTGAAAAACTGTCCGGCAGAAAATCCGTGCAGTAGGAAGCACTGCGCAGATTTTCCATATAGGTCCATTTTACAGGTTGACACCTGGTTTATAGACTGTTTTCAAAACCCGGGGACAAGCTCTTAGAGTGTAGGGTATAGAAAGAGATAATCTTCCTGTGCAAAACCATTTTCTCCTATGGTCTTTATGAGAAAATTCCTTAATATGGAGGCCTATTGGATTGTCAGGCTTAAAGGGAAGCTGTCAGGTTGTTCATGCTGCCATATCTGAGAGCAGGATGTGATAAAGGGGTAGTAGCTGAGTTCTGTAACATATAAGTTGATATGATTTGATGCTGAACTGAGTAAAAAGCAAATAAAATCTGTGAAAGTCAAAATGAAATGACTGCTGCCCCACCCACATACAGGGATTGACAGTTTGTTCTGAACACACTCTAATGCACAGAAAGCTGTCAGTTACTGTATGTGGGTGGGGTAGGTAAGAGTCCTGCTGTCACTTAAAGGGGTTGTCTCGCTACAATGATTGGGTTTTAATTAAAAGATCCTTAAAAAACAAGCAGCTTTGCAATATATGTTCATTACAAATGTCCTACTGATTTTGAGTAAGCCCACTTAGTAGGAGTGCATCACTTCTCAAATCTCTATAGCAGATGACCTGTTGATCCTTATCTCACTGGCTGTCAGGTCTGTATATACTCACAGCCACTGAAACTCCAGCCCGGGCCCCCCCCCCCCCAGTCTTCGA
>JAODAL010043613.1:0-10000 GCA_025379985.1 Phyllomedusa bahiana
AACATTTTCCTGTGCATGGTAAATGTGAAATTAAAGGATATAAAAGCTTTTTTATGGAGGGGACACATTTTTGATGAACAGGTGCTTAAAACTTTTCCGTGCATGTTAGATGGAATAAACAGAAAAAATATGTGGGCAGTATATAGGGAAAAATTACACTATTCCATAGAAAGGGGTTCCAAAACACTTCCCCCTGTGCATAAAGATGGGATAAACAGGATATAAAATCTTTTGTAGTGAAAGAACACATAAGCCAAAGAAATATCCAAATTGTGTTGTTTTGACAAAGTAGACCATTTGGCTTTTAAAAACAAAGCCACATTTGATTACTTTTTTAAAAGTGGGCCTAGATTCTTCTCCTACTTCAAATTGGTGTTGCGAAGATGAACACCTCCACTTGTCTGTATGCAAACTCTCTACCCCACATGTTAAAAACCCCAAATCTTTTTGTCACATCTTCACCCTAAAGATTTGGGCTTTTTTGTCCACATCAGGGCATTCTTGTCCTTTTTATTCTTATTTTATACCAAAAACCCCCTTTTTTCCTTTTTTTGTTTTTAATTCTTTTTTTTTGTTTTCAAAAAGAGAAAGACCATTTAAACATGGCAAATGTTTTCCAAGACGACTGACAGGAAAAAAAACCCTGTTAGCCAATTAGATTTTGGCTTTTACATTTTTCAAGCCAGGTCAGATTTCTTAAATATCACAAATAACGCAAAGCTGTCATAAAATATCCCCTTAGAAAAAAAGAAGTAATGACAAATGGGGAAAGATAGAAACCAAATATTCACTCTATTGTTTACCCCAACCATCTTTCACTGTCTCTGCGCCCCCCTCTAAGTCTGGGACGGTTACTTTATTTTTGCCAAGTTTTCACCCACATCCCAAGGGGGAAACAGGAAAGATAACAGAAAACTTGCTTACCTTTTCGTTTCAGTTCCATGAAAAAAACACGAATGGGGCGCTAGAAAGAACATTTTTTGTCTGTGATTTTTTTGTGCGTTCTGTCTTAAGGGCCTATCCATATTAAGATTCGCCATACTTAATACAGAATATCTAAAGGGGAAAGGAGTAGAGGGGGCAAGCCAGTGCTTCAACAAACTAGGTTTTGGCTGCCAGGAGATGTGTATGGATGATGAAACCTTTATTCTTTTGAAGTGGGGTAGGTAATGAAAAAGTAAGGAACTGGGAGTCAAAGGCTAAATATATACCACTGACATTAATTGAAGCAACTAGATCTCTCCAAAGGTTTTGAAGCCTTGCAGCCCATAAAACCATGCTTCAGTTTTGTTCCTTTCTGGAACATTTTGGGCATTCAATTTGGTGCAAAGGGATGTGAGGGAATGTTGAAATCAAATATAGCATGGCCCTAGTGCCAGTTTTAAATTCTGACCCTTTTCCCTTCAACTGTCTACCATTAAGTACCATTGAGGCAAATCTTTTAAAGAGGGTCACTTAAACAATTGGAAAAAATAGACTAGCATCTCCCCGTTCTAAATGTGTGACGGCTGGGTAGTGGATCCGCCGGACCACCGAAAGCGATATAGTTAAGCCAAACGCCAGGGAACGGAATCTAAGTAGCCCCCGGTTTTCACCAGAGCCCGCCGCAAAGCGGGATGGACTTGCTGCGGCGTGAGGCTACCAGGTCCCCCCCGACGTGACTTGCTTGTGTTGGCGGCCGAGGTGCAGCGAGGTACAGAAGCGTAGTCCGGGAATCGTAGTCGTGGGCAGGCAGAAGGTCAGGGCAGGCGGCAATGGTTCGTGTCTGTGGACAGGCAAAAGGTCGGGCAGGCGGCAGAGGTTCGGAGTCGGGAAAACGTAGCAAGAGGTCTGGTACACGGTAGGGCGAGAATACACTTAGGGAATGCTTTAGCTAAGGCACGAGGCAACATAGATCCAGCAGGGAAGGGACGTGGGTGCAAAACTTATATAGGGACAGCGCCCGGCAATTACCGGCGCACTGTCCCTTTAAATGTCCGTGAACGCGCGCACGCGCTAGGGGGCGCGCTCGCGCATTCCGGCCGGAAGGGGACGAGGACCGGACGGGAGCGAGGCCAGGTGAGTGTATGGGACGGGTGGCGCCACGACCGGCAGTGCCCCTCCAATCCACGAGGAAGAAACGTCTCCCTCTGACCGTCTTCATAGCTAAAATGTCCTTTACCTCGAAGATGTCAGTGGATTCGACTACTGGTGAAGGCGTCACATTCTTCCGAGAGAACCGGTTCAAAACCAGAGGCTTGAGGAGGGACACATGAAATGCGTTGTGGATTCGGAAAGATGGAGGCAAACAGAGCTTGTATGTAACCGGGTTCAACTGCCGAAGAACCTTGAGGGGTCCGAGGAAGCGAGGGCCCAATTTGAGACTAGGGACCTTCAGGCGCACATATCTTGAAGAGAGCCAAACTTGGTCCCCAGGAAAAAAACGTCGGGCAGGTCTTCTCCTTTGTCCGCCTGAGACTTCATACGGGCAGAGGCCCGAAGTAAAAGAATGTCGCGTCTCCTGCCAGATGGCCTTTATATCCCCAACCTGGTCGTTGACAGGGGGCACATCCGAGTTAGGAGGCAGGGAAGGGGGGGGTGCGGGTGGCGGCATAGACTACAAAGAACGGGAGACGCCGGCAGCATCCGAGTCCCGATGGTTATATCAAATTCGGCCCACGGGAGCAGCTCGGTCCAGTTTGTCCTGACGCCCGGGAAACACAAAGTGACGCAGGTATTCTCCCAGATCTGGTTCACCCTCTCCACCTGCCCATTGGACTGAGGGTGATAGGCCGATGAGAAGTCCAACTTGACTTGCAGATGGGAGCACAACGCACGCCAGAAACGGGAAAACTAAATTGAACACCACGGTCGGAGACAAAGTGTGAGGGCAGTCCATGAACCCGGGAAAGACATCCCGGAAGAAAAAGACTACCCCAATTGTGGGGCAAAACGGCAGGCCGGGGAGAGGCACAAGTGGGACATCTTGAGAACCGTCTGTCACCACCCAGATGACCGAATTCCCAGAGGAGACTGGTAAAAATCCGTGACGAAGTCCATAGCTTATGTGCGTCCATGGGATTTCAGGCACAGGCAGAGGATGCAAGAGGCCAGCGGGCCTGTGGCGTGGGACCTTGTTCCGAGCACAAGTGACACAGGCGGGGTGTAGTCCTGACATCCTGTGCTAGAGTCGGCCCCCAGGAGTGCCGCGAGTGCAATGCATAAGACTTCCGAGCTCCGGGATGACCAGCCCCCCGGGAGCTATGCCCCCACTCCAGAATCTTCCTCCTGAGTGCCGGCGGCACGTACGTCTTGCCCGTAGGGATGTTTTGGAGACCTGCGGGAGCCACGTGAACCAACCGTTTGGAGGAAAATGATGTGTTGTGACACGGGTTTTCTTCACCGACCACGTCCGAGGCACGAGAAAAGGGCATCCGCCTTGACGTTCTTCTCAGCAGGCCCGGGAAAATGAAATAAGAAAGTCAACCGTGAAAAAAAAAGAGACCACCGGGCTTGGTGAGGGTTTAGACGTTGGGCAACCGTCTGAAGATACAACAAATTTTTGTGGTCCGTAAAGTGTTGATTGGATGACAGCCCCCTCCAGCAGATGTCGCCACTCCTCTAGGGCCAACTTGATGGCCAAGCGTTCCCGGTCCCCAATGGCATATTTTTCGCTCAGCGGCGAGAAGGTCTTTGACAAGACCCACAGGTGAGAACCATGCCTTTGGTGCTTCTCTGCGTGAGGCCCGCCCCAGCCCCCACGGAAGAGGCATCCACCACCAACGAGAACGGCCACACGGAATCAGGCCGAACCAAGACAGGAGCAGTGGAAAAGGGGCCGTCTTTAGATCCACAAACGCCTTCCCCGGCCCCGGAGGCCACCCCCTCTCGGGTTCGCATTCTTCCTAGTAAGGGCCCACGATAGGAGAGCCCCCAAAGGTGGAGAAGGGGGGGAATAAATTGTCGGTAATAGTTCGCGAAGCCCAGGAAGCGCTGTATTGCCCGAAGACCGACAGGACGGGGCCACTGCAGTACTGCGGAGAGTTTTGCTGGGTCCATCTTTAGGCCTTCAGCCGAGACTATGTAGCCGAGGAAAGGTAGGCTGGTCCGAGGGAATAAGCTATTCTCCAGCGTGGCGTTCAATCGGTTGCTGCGCAGGCGTTGCAGATCGTGGCGTACTTGAGCCCGGTGAGTCCGAAGATCAGAGGAGAAAATCAGGATGTCATCTAGGTACACTATGACACAGGGGTACAAGAGATCCCGGGAAGACATCGTTGACGAGTTCTTGGAAAACCACTGGGAGCGTTACAGAGCCCAAAGGGCATCACGAGATACTCAAAATGTCCATCTCGGGTATCAAACGCCCTCTTCCACTCATCCCCCCCCCGAATTCGGATGAGGTTAAAAGGCTCCTCGCAGATCCAAAATTGGAAAACACTTTAGCCCCCATGAGACGGTCAAAAAGCTCTGAGATCAGTGGAGAGGGTAGCGTTTTTTTACGGTGATCTTATTTAGACCCCTGTAGCTATACACGGACAGAGGGAACCATCCCTTTTTCTGCACGAAGAAAAACCCGGCTCCGGCTGGGGAAGGAAGACTTACGAATGAACCCTTTCGCAGATTCTCCCGAATGAGGCTGACATGGCCCGGAAATCTCTGGCACGGACAGCGGGTAGACCCTCCCCCGGGGGGGACTGGTTCCTGGCAGGAGGTCAATAGGACAGTTGTAAGGCCGATGTGGTGGCAGCGGGGTTTAGCCTCTTTCTCGGGGAATACATCCCCAAAGTCCCCGGTACTCGGCCCCCGGGAGGCCTGGCAATCGGCATTTACAAGCGGAGGCGGAGAAGGGGGTAGGCACCGGCGTGGCACCTCCAAGCAACAGTTCTGGCATTCCGGTCCCCAACGCAGGACTTTGCCTGTCTTCCAATCGAGCGTAGGGGCGTGACGTTGCAGCCCGGGAAGCCCCAATGAGGATCGCCGAGGAAGCACGGAACAGAACGTGGAACGTGATCTTCTCCTTATGCAGACCCCCACACGGGGGGGGTCACCGGCCGGGTTATGTACTGGATGGGGTGACGGAGGGCTCCCCACTGACCGAAGATAAAAAGCAGCGGCTTTTCCAGCCGGACAACAGGTATTTCGGAACCGGGTTACCAATGAGGCAAGGATGAGTTCCCGGCAGACCCCGAAACCAAGGAAGGCAGAACTCCGGAACGAAGAACCAGCATCAGATGTCACCTCCACTGGCATCATCAAACGTGGAGAGGAGGAAAACTGCACCCAGGACCGCCTCTCCTACGGCTCCTAGGTGTGAGCTTTTCCCCCGGAAAGCTGGGGACGTAGCGGACGGCTTCTGCGGAAATGGTCCGGGCTGGCGCAGTAAGACATAGCTTCTCGGTTCGGCGACGGTTTCACTTCTGCTCGATAAGTGGGCCCGGTCCACTTGCATGGGTTCCACCCAGGGGCTTGAGGAGACAGTAATGAAGGATGCTGAAAAACCGGGGGGAGATGAAAAACCCCGACGGGGGCGTGCAGTGTCTCTTTCCTGACGCAGCTCTTCCTGCCTCTCTGCGAAACCTTACAAACAATACGGTTGCTAGATGAATTAGTTCACCAGGGAGGACGGGAAGGTCTCTTATGCCAAAGCGCTTTAACCCGGCTGGACAGGCCCTTTTTGAAAGTGGCACAGAGGGCGGCATCATTCCACATGAGCTCCCAAGCCAGAGTACGGAACTGTACCGCATAGTCCACCCACCGAGGAGTCGCCTTTGACGAAGGTTCAAGAGGGCGGTTTTCAGCAGAGGAAGCACGTGCCGGCTCCTCGAAGACGGTGCGGAATTCCTGGGGGAAGGTCTGTAGATCCGCAGTTTACAGGGTCGTTCCTGTTCCCAGAGAGGAGTTGCCCAAGCCAGGGGCCTTCCCAGATAGTAGGCTCACCACGAAGGCCCCTTTAGCCTCCCCGAAGGAAACTGATCCGCCATCAGTTCTATGTGCATAAAGCACTGGGTAATGAAACCCCGGCAGAGCTTGGGATCCCCGGAAAAACTGATGGGTAAGGAGAGCCGAAGCTTGGGTCCCAAGCCAATGGAACGGCTGACGTAGACGGTGTCACCAACGGGGCCGCAGGTGGAGACTGTTGCTGGGATGCGAGGAGCTGACGGGATCATGGCGGAGAGCTGGCCCAACTGCTGTGCCTGTTGTGCGATTTGCTGCGACTGCTGGGCAACCAACGTCGTAAGATCCGATGCTTGGCAGGGGCACCTTGGCGGGATCCATGGCTGCTGGATCTAACTGTGACGGCTGGGTAGTGGATCCGCCGGACCACCGCAAGCGATGATAGTTAAGCCACGCCAGGGAACGGAATCTAAGTAGCCCCCGGTTTTCACCAGAGCCCGCCGCAAAGCGGGATGGACTTGCTGCGGCGTGAGGCTACCAGGTCATCCCCCCTGACGTGACTTGCTTGCGGTGGCGGCCGAGGTGCAGCGAGGTACAGAAGCGTAGTCCGGGAATCGTAGTCATGGGAAGGCAGAAGGTCAGGGCAGGCGGCAACGGTTCGTGGTCGTGGACAGGCAGGAAGGTCAGGGCAGGCGGCAGAGGTTCGGAGTCGGGAAAACGTAGCAAGAGGTCTGGTACACGGTAGGGCGAGAATACACTTAGGGAACGCTTTAGCTAAGGCACGAGGCAACATAGATCCAGCAGGGAAGGACGTGGGTGCAAAACTTATATAGGGACAGGCGCCCGGCAATTACCCCAATTTTCCGGCGCACTGTCCCTTTAAATGTCCGTGAACGCGCCGCGCGCGGCGCCCAGGGGGCGCGCACGCGCATTCCGGCCTGCAGGGGACGAGGAAAACCGGACGAGCGAGGCCAGGTGAGTGTATGGGACGGGTGGCGCCACGACCGGCAGTGCGGTCCGCGGGGCCCCCGTCCCCGCCGGGGACCCGCCATGGGGAACGCGAGTGCGACCGCGGTCCGAACCACGGACCGCGGCGCAACCCGTTACAAAATGTAGTGTCACAAAGGAGCCTCAATTGATTCACTGCTCATATAGCACATTATTTAAATTTTTTACAGGTGACAATTAAAGAGGTGTATCATAGTTTTAATTCTTCTGTTCCACCATAACCTATGATTTCCATTGGCCAGACTAATCAACAACTTTGGGTATCCCCATGAGGTCATGTCATTATTAGGGGCATATGGCAATTTATACAAGTGCCCAATCGCGTTTCATGTAGAAATTGTGCAACGCAAAAGCACACTATGAGAAAACATTGGGGTAGGGCTGAGAAGAGTGTATACAATCCAGCTGAAGAGGTTCAAGGGGTTACCCAATTGGATTCCAAATTTACATTAAAACATTTAATTAAACTTTCAACCAATCAATACTGAAAACAAGCCGGGTTTGGGTGTAAAGCCACGCCAGGGAGGGGGTTAAGTAGGACCCGGTTTTCACCAGAGCACCCCGCAAAGTGGGAGGGGACTTGCTGCGGCGGGGGGACCTACCAGGTCGCTACCCTGACGTGACTTGCCTGCGGTTGCAGCCGAGGTGCCGAGGGTACGAAACGTAATCCGAGAATTGTAGTCGGGGACAGGCAGGAAGGTCAGGGCAGGCAGCGAAGGTTCAGATCGAGAAAGTAGACAGGGGTCGGAGAACAACGGCAAGGCAACAACTAAACAGGAACGCTTTCTTAGGGCTCAGGAAGCAAAAAAGGGATTCAGCAGGGAAGTAACGTGAACCCAACTCATATATAGGGCAGCCCCCGGCAATTATCCAATTGCCAGCGCAACTGGCCTTTTAATTTACATGCACGAGTAAAAGTGGGGCGGCCACGTGGCTCCAGCCGGCAGAGGGAGAAGACAGTAGCAGGAGTGCGGTCGGGTAAGTTAACTGATCGAGTGCGCCCGCATCCCGCCCCGCGGCAGTGGCGCCACCAGAACCCGAGCAGGGACCTGGAGGAGGGAGCACGGGTGGGCCGGGGCCCCCCCCGGGCAGCGTCGCCGCCCGGGGGACAAATACTCTGCCAGAGCCAGCTGCAAAGTGTTCATGCGGCTCTCGTTCCAAGCCGTGGGCGCCCCCATGTTCCTGCTGCGCTGGTCAGTGGCGAACCACAAACCTTTGCCGCATTCCTGACCTTCCCGGCTATCCCCGACTACGCGTTGCCTCACGATTTCAGTACCTCGCTGCACCTCGGCTGGCCTCTGGGAAGCAAGTCGCGTCAGGGGTAGCGACCTGGTACAAGCAAGCAGCAGCAAGCCCAGCCTGACTTGCAGCAGGCTCTTGTGAATACCGAAACCTACTTAGATTCCGCTCCTGGCGTGGCTTTACCACCTCTTGCAGTGGTCCAGTGGATAAAACATCCCAGGCCTACCGTTACACAAGATTATAGTTCCGTATGTCCTGCATATTATCTCTCCCCTTGTTTTTGGCAGCATCAATTTCTTGATAGCAATGCACTGTTTCTTTCCTGCCCCTATGAAAAAAAAAAGTACTGATTTACAACTTATTGATGTCAGCATGGTTTAAGCAGCAATGTTAGAGGCTGTAAGAGATTTGGAGAATTTGGAGAAGCTCATCATTTTGAGTTAATGGCATGTTGCAAGCAGTAAGAGACTAGTAGTAATCTCCGGAACTCAGCTAAAATCTTATCGATCAAGAGAGGATAGTTTAAGTATACGACGAGGCTGGAGTTCTACCAATATGAATCCAAAGGTATTCTATTCTAGACTTGGTTTTGTGTGACTCTAATTCCCGTCTTTCTATATTAGGTATCAGATATAAATCCAACAAAACTGATTCATGACATTTTACTAAACAGCCCAAACGTATACCGGTTGCATCAGGAGGTTAAATATTGTGGAGAGGTCTCTCTGTAAGTGTGCTAGAAAAAAAATATTTCGGTCATTAGTAAAGAGTTTTAAGTTCTTGTTTCCCACCAGTATTTCATCAAAATCTGTGAAGATACTCAATAGGTGAAAAAGCAACTTGATCGCATTACTAAATAGCAATGGGGATAATTAATAACCTTTTCTTTTACCCCTACATAGCATAAAGGTCTGGGAAAGATATCCAGTAGTTAAAAATTCTTGTTTTTAGTAGTAGGTCTGGGGAGGACAAAAAGACTAAAATGGTTTTAAACGCATATTATCAGCACCATATTCAGCCATCCCAAGTCTACACTATCAAAGGTATTTTGAACATTAATTAGCTTTTTAGCATTGATCGTGAGTAGGCACTGAAGATGGGTGTTTTTCATGACAAAATTTTAAACTCTCTAGTGCTTTGAGGGCTCTTCTCATGTTAGCAGGGCACATCTTAACAGCATTAGGGCCCCGGGGTAGAGCTGTGCACTTGCCCACCAAACAACACAACTACTTATAACCTTATAACCCCCGCCATATAGAGACCCACAGAATGGTCAGACACCAGCTAAAGGTCATCACCACATACAGTGACTACAGTACTGATCCAACACAGAAGAGAAATAACCCCTGACATCCAAGGACTCACAGAAACATCTTCTCTGAGTCTTCTTTTTCCCCTTTTTTTTCTCCATCCGCCCAGAAACACCAGAACGCCATGACGACTTCTCCTGGCCACAACGGGTCTGGACTTGCCCCACAGATGTCCCGCGGCAGGGGCCGAGTTACAAACCCCTGAGCAGGGTAGGTGACTGCGGAGAAGACCTCTAGTGCTCATGGGGTCCCTGGGGTGAAAATCCACCAGGCGGAAACCCTGCGGTGGGGACTGCTGCACGGGTTTTCCATAGAGGCCCATTTTAAAAATTTTTACTCAGTTTGGGATACGGTTTTCAAAACCGAAAACCGCTTGAAAACCCGGGTGCCTTAGGGGGCTTTGACAATGGGATTTTTTACATGTTTTTTGTGCAGGAAGGCAAAGAAATTAATTTCGTACATTGCCGTGTGAAAGCACCCTTAGGTGAAAGATTGGCAAGAGTAAGGGTGCTTTCACACGGTGTGTTTTTTGTGTAGAAAAGTATAGCAATTAATGCTGTACATCT
>JAODAL010043613.1:15000-33679 GCA_025379985.1 Phyllomedusa bahiana
TTAAAATTTTTCCCCAAAAAAAAAAAAAATTTTTAAAAAAAAAAAATTTTTGGAAAAAAGGTTTTTTTTTTAAAAAAAAAATTTTTTTTTTTTTTTAAAAATTTTTTTTTTCCCCCCCCCTTTTTTTTTTTTTTAAAAAAAAAAAATTTTGGGGAAAAAAAAATTGGGGAAAAAATTTTTTTTTAGGGGAAAAAAAAAAAAAAATTTTTTTTTTTTTTTTCCCAAATTTTTCCCCCAAAAATGCAAAAAAAAAACTATGGAACACCCATGCCCAAAAAAGCAAAAATACAACCCTTGATGAGATCCAGGGAGGGGTGTTGAATCCAAAATGGGGAAATTCTGGATGGTTTCACTTGTTCTGGTACTTTGGGGGCTTTGTAAATGAGACCCGGCACCCTCCAAAATCTGCGTTCCAAAAGCCAAATAGCACCCCTCCCTTGTACGGGCCCTCCCATATGCCTAAATAGGGGTTTAACACCAACATATAGGGTATTGCCGAACTTGTAAGAAAATTGTGTAACAAATTTTTGGGTGTTTTTTGTTTCCAGGATTCCTTGTAAAAATTAAACATTTTCAGCTAAAATTGCAAAATTTTTGGAAAAAAAAAATTTTTTTTTTCAAAAGTCTAATGCTAAAAAAAATGGGGGAAACACCTGTGGGGTCATATACTCACTGCACCCTAATATATTCCTTAGGGGGTGTCGTTCCCCATATGGGGCCCCTTTAGGGTGTCCGCAAACTGTAATGGTGCCTAAACAAAATGAAATTGAAAATGAACCCCAAAGTCCAGTAAGTGCTCCTCTTTCTCTGAGCTTGTGGTTGAGCCAAATAGCGCACTAGTGCCACATATCTTAAAATGGCAGGATCTGGGGAATCAAATTTTGCTGCATTTCCCTGGTCACATCTACCGTTGTTCCAGGAATAATGGATAAAAATTGAACTTCTGCAAAAAAAGTTAAATTTTGAAATTTCACCCTCACTTTGCTTTAATTTCTGGGAAATACCTAAAGGGTTAACAAACTTCCTAAACACTGGTGTAAATACTTTAAGGGGTTTAGTTTCTTAGATGGCGTCATTTATGGGGGTATCAATGAACAATTGGGAAAATTGGTGGAATATGGTATGTCTTTGGGAGCTCTCACTGAGAAACAAGCGAAATTTTATTGTCATTAAATATCCATCTACACCAATTTTCCACTCTTTTCCCAAAACACATAAAAAGGTCTTTCCCCCTCCCCTAAGACCGATTGTGTCAGGCATATCGTCCATTACTGAACATCTTGGTGAGTGGGTAGATAGCCTTTTGCAACCCCTTATTGCTAACATCCCCGGCTTTATCAAGGACTCTAAACATGTCCTGACTTCACTTTGCAAACATCAATGGCAATCAGATTTTGTGTGGATCCCCTGCGGAGTTTACGTCCCTTTATACAAGTATTCCAAATAATTATGGTCTCGTTGCCGTTTTAATGTTTTTGGACATGTATAGTGATTATTCATATAATCTCAAAACAATTTTTTGATTGAAGCTATTTCTTTCTACTTAACCACAATTACTTTGTGTTGCCGTAAATTTTTTCTCCAAATTACAGGAGCGGCAATGGGGGCCAAATTTTCACCATCTTATGCCATCATTTTTATGGCTTGGTGGGAGAGCCTTTATATTTTTAATCAATGTAATCCTTTCTTTCATCATATTCAGTGGTATGGTCGCTTCATTGATGATCTGGTCATTATTTGGAGGGGAGATGTCGCGACCATACCGCTGTTTTATGGCATATCTTAATTCCCAAATTTTGTCGGTCTTAGGTTTACTTGTTTTCATGACCTTTTGAGTATCCCCTTTTTGGATTTGTTTTTGATCGGTGACGTTGCATCCTCACTATCCACACTGAATCGTATAGGAAAGACACGGCAGGTAAATGCCATATTGCATGCACACTCTAATCACCCGTTACATACCATACGGGCAATACCAGTGGGTGAACATATTCGTTTAAAAAAAATAATTCACAGGTTTCCTCATATCAAAAGGTAGATTGTTTTACGGGAAAGATTGAAAAAACTCAATATCCTATCTGGATGTTAAAGGCAGCGGAAACAAAAGTGGCAAATACTGCACGGGATATTTTGTTGCAATATAGTAGTGTGAACAGGGAAAATAAAAAACGTGATCCCTTAAAATCTCAACTAGTTTTTTCCACTAAAGTAATTCACAAGAATTTAAACAGATATCCCAAATTATCTATAAACATATGCCAATTCTGTATAATGACCCTGAATATTTTAAAATTTTGAGTTTAAAAGGGGTTTAAAAAGGGATTCCTAAAAAAAGTTTAACATTGGGTAATATATTGTCACCATCACTTTTAAAACCCCCTTTGAAAAACAAAACCCACTTGGTTAAAGTTTAAGGGTTCCTTCAAATGTTCCACACTAGATGCATTTGTTGCTCAGCAATGAAAGGGCGTGACAAATTTCTCCTCATATGCTAATGGGGAAGCTATAATATTAATAGCTATATTAAATTTTAACTCGACAAATTCATTGTTTACCTGGGGTCATGTGGGAACAATGCCGTAAGCAGTACGTTGGATCTACTTCATGTACGTTGAAAACCAGGATACGCAGAAAATTTATCCGATGTGAGGTTTTAATGACTTCCGTCGTATTTCTGCAGTTTTCGGCACATTGTATCCAGTTTCTCAATGTGAAACGGATAAATAAAAGTGGGCTGGTCTTGAGAGGGTTACACCTCCAAGAAGGGAGGAGACCGAATCCAGAAGCTTCGCACTCGTGAAGCTTAAATTGGATTTTTGTACTTAAAACGAAACAACCTTTGGTCTTAATAAAAGAACAGATTTTTAAAGTTACATTACTGACCTATTTTTTTTTTTTTTTTTTGGGATTCGTTTAGTTTTAGATGTCCTTTTTTCCTTATCCATATATCTGTTTTATATAAATTTTGTTATTCAACTCTGTCTGGATCACATGTTTTTTACCTTGCTCGGTGATTGGTTGTACTTTCTTATAATAAGGGAGTATTGTGAGTTTGTCTTTATGCCATGAGGAAGGGCCCTGAGGCCTGAAACGCGTTGGCGTTTTTTGTTTTGGATCGATGCTGTTGACCCTTGAATTTTTCAATAAGAAAACGGCTTTTAGAAGCTGGACATCGTTTCTATTTATGCTTTGCTGCTGCTGTCCTGCTTGTCCGGGCGTCTTCATATCGTGAGCTGGGATCCCTTCTCTTCTACATTTTGGGGGTATCTACCATACAGGCCCCTCAAAGTAACGTCAGAACCGGACTGGTCCCGAAAAAAATGCATATTGCAAATTTTCTTGAAAATGTGAGAAATGACTGCTAAATTTCTAAGCCTCCTAATGTTGTAAAAAAATTAAAAGACATTTAAAAAATGATGCCAACCTACAGTGGACATAAGGTAGATGCTAGTTATAACTATTTTGTGGTGAATAATTATCTTCTTGCTATCTATCATACATGAAAAAACTTTGAGACTCTCGGTTCACATATTTTTGATCAAAAGAAAGTTTAAAGCTGCCACAGACTTTCAACGTGATCTCAAAATCGGGCAGTCCTATGCTATCTTTACCTCTCAATTCGAGCCAATCAGCCTCTCACTGGGTCAACCAACCCCCATTATTCAGAGAGAAAAAAAAAAATTTATTCTCTCTGAATAATGGAGGTCGTTGACCCAGTGAGAGGCCTGATTGGCTCGATTGGGGAGGAAAAGATAGCATAGGAAAGCCCGATTTTGAGATCACGTTGAAAGTCGTGGGCACTTAAACAAACTTTTGATCAAAATATGTGAACCGAGAGTCTCAAAGTTTTTTTAATTATCTGTCTTGCACACAGAAATTTTTAGAACTTTGAAAATGACTAATTTTTTTCCAAATTTCATGAAATTTTGATATTTTTCACAAACAAACAGGATTGTATGGACCAAAAATTTCTTAGTAACTTAAAGTACAATGTGTCACGAGAAAACAATCTCTGAATCACATGGATAGGAAAAAAGTGTCAAAAAGTTATTCTTACAAAGTGACACGTCAGATTTAAAAAATAGAGCTGTGTCAGTAAGGCCAAAACTGGCTGGGTCCTTAAGGGGTTAAACCTGGCTGATTCACCTGCTTATGGCCAGGTAGTGAGCCTTGTGCTACCTGGTGTGTTTGTACACTGCTGTTCTGCCTTTAGTTTTATGAACCAATTTGCCTGTGACTACTCTCATCTCTTGACCCTCAGCCTGATTCTTCCTCTCCTGGTAACGCCAGCTTTCCCTGACTCTGGTTTGTTTACTGATGTTGTCTTAATGCCTTCTGATTTCTGGTTTGGGCCTTGGCCTGTCCCTGACTATCCTTTACCTGTCAGTCCCACCAGTTGGCGACTACTCTGTGGACGCAAAATTTGGGGTATGCAGCAGCGAAGTCCAGATACCTGGCTTATGGGGTTAAATCTGAGTAGCCAGCCCAAACCCGACTGTGGAGATGCTGTTGCCTGCAGGCAAGTTCCCCTCACAATATGTTACAGATTAAGTGTTTGATACTGGTATGTTCAACTCTGGTAACAAGTGGTCCGAAGAAGAATTTAATCAATTTAATCAATTCTAAACCATGAACAGTGGGAATGAGAAAAGTGGAGAATGTTATCTGACAGGCAAGTCTCTCACCATCCGTTATAGACTAATTGGCTGCTCATGGATCAGCTCCAGTTGGTGGTCGATCAGATGCAGAACCTCACCCAGTTAGTGCAGGAACTAGCTAAGCCGGTGCATCTGCAGGAAACATTGCAGAAACCTGCTGTTTGTAATACCACAGCTGCTGCACCACCTCTTGCTGTGCCTGAACTCAAGATTGTTAATTATATTTTAGACTTCGCCCTCTCTCTTCTGGAATGAACAGCAAAGAGTTGGAATTATTATCTCTTTGATTCAGGGAAAATCTCAGGCCTGGACTTTTTCACTCCATCCTGATAACCCTGAAGTATCTTCGGTTAACTATTTTTTCTGCCTTTGGGCTCTTACATGATGAGCCTGATTGCACTACTGTGGGAGAAAGTAAAGTTCTTTCTTTGCAACAAGGCAAAGGCTCCGCTGAGGAATATTTCAGCGAATTTAGGCGTTGGGTGGTGGATTCTCAATGGAACAACTCGACTGTTGTTTGTCAGTTACACTTGTGGTTATCTGAGGTCATTAAAGGGAACCTGTCACATAGGTTGTGCCCCCCTTGCTGAGGACAGCACAAGCTAGTGTCAGACCTGCTGTTCCCAGCGCTGTGTCCCTTACTCTGTAAGGTGCTGTAGTTTTAGAGCATTTACCCCGAAATCTTATTCATGAGTAGGTGTGAGCTCCACCCACCAAAGGCTAGCTCTGCCCACTGACAGTTATTCACGTGTTTCTACCTATTCAAAGAAATAGGTTTATCAGTTTAGGTGGGCGTGGCTAGCCTCAGATGGGCGGGGTTTGAAAAAAAATGACTCTATGAAGTACTATTTGAATGAGTTTTATGGCTGAAAACTGAAGATTTGAGCATTAAATACACAAAAACTGCTGCATCTTACAGAATAAGGGACACAGCGCTGGAAACAGCAGGTCTGACACTAGCTTGTACTGTCCTCAGCCAGGGGGGCAAAAACTACGTGACAGGTCCTCTTTAACCTCTTCCCGCTGCAGTCTATTTTTTTTGCGTTTTATTTTTCCATCTACATAGACATATGAGGCTTTTTTATTTTGCCAGACAAGATGTACTTTCTAATGGCGTCATTCACTATACCATAGACTATACTGGGAAACCGCAAAAAAAAAAAGTTGGGTTAAAATGTGAAAAAAGGCCGTGTTCACACGGCTTATTCAAGACGGAATTGCGAGCCGGATTGCGCTCGCAATTCTGGCTTGAATAAGGGGCGGGGGACGGGGCAGGGGGCGCGGCCCGCCGGCCCCATAGACTTCCATTATCCACGGCGCGTATTGCGCCTGGATAATGGGGCAGTCAGTTTTCCTCCCCCGGGGGAATTTTCGCCGAGGGTGGGCGAAGGAATCCACTGTTCTAATGGAACGGGGGATTACCGTAATTACTGCGAGGGGTTTGGCCGTACTGCACGCAAATCCGGCGCGCATACGGCGCCAATCCGCGCCAAAAAAGCAATTTTTTTTTTTTTAAAAAAAATGTTATCCGTTCAATCTTCGGTATAAATTTGTTTTAATCTGTATTTACAGGGTTTCGAAGGGGGCAATCCCAACCGTTTGGTTTTTTTTAAATTTTTTTGGCCCCACCGAAAAAAAATCCAAACATTTTTTTTTTTTAAAATTGACGAACACCTAAGCCTGATGAGGATAATTTTTTGGGGGCTGAAGTTTACTTTTTTTTGGTACCGTTTGGGAATACATGCGACTTTTTTAGTTTTTTTTATTTCAATTTTTAGGGGAATGAAATAAACTAAATTTTTTTTGGAATTTTGTTTTCTTTTAGGGTGTTCAGTGTACGGATAAATGAGTTTATTTTTATAGATCAGACTTTTCGGACACGGCAATACAGTTATTGTAATTTTTTTATTTATGTTTTTTTTTTGTAAAATGGCAAAAGGATCCCCTTGGGTTGCTTCACCGATAGGGGGCTCAATCTTTTAAACGGCATTTTTGCTTTGTAATAAAAGCTTTGGGGTGTACAAAAAGGGTGGTTTTTACCTCTTCCCCCTGGGGGCGGGAAATAGAAAACCAGAAATCAGGGCGCGATGGAAAAGCCTTCACCAGCCTTCACCTGCCATGTAAACCTTCAGGGCCCGCATCTCACGGGAAAAGGGGTGCCAATCGTAGTGAGGAACGTGCGCAGCACCTTTTTCTTTCTATAGATCCCCGGGGGGCCCAAAAAACAGCGGAGTTGGCTGCGGGGTTTGATCGGACACCCCTTCCCGACAAATGTAAATGTGGAAAGGGGGGTTTTAAGGACATATGGTTCACACTCCCCCCAACTCTCGGGGACTCTGCTATAGTTTGGCTATGGGGGTTTTAAATTATGTCTGTGGGAATGTAAAAGGAAGGGACTTCCCCTTTGGGTCCCCCCTTACTTACCTCTGAGAACCTATGCAGATTGAATCTGAAAAGGCCTACCCTTACAAAACACCAGACACAAACAACTAGGACTTTGTTTCTATCTGGGCATAGGAAAACCGATAAACAAAACCCCCAAAGCCCCTGCAGCAAGAAAGTTAAAGGGGCCCCAGGTGGACCCAACAGTATTCCTATTGATTCTGCTAATATTTTGTTATCAGTTCCAAGGTATCTCTTTGGTTACGGTATTTTTTTGATTGTGAGCAGCATAATTTTATTATTGGTTACATTGCTCAAAAATTAAATTTCCCCTTTGGTTCAATAGACACCCCCGTTAAGGTTTTGGTGGGGGAAAAAACACCTCTTTCCCGAAAATTAATTACATTTTTTCTCCAAAAAATTTCATTTTTAGTAGTTCCTTGCATTTATAATTATTGCATTTTTTGTCCTTGAACTCTACCTACAAGATAGTCTTGGTATCCCCCTGGTTATGTCAGCTTTTCCAGTAATCGATTTTCCAAAAAGGTGACTTTACTAAATGGGCCCCCAAGTGTCATGGTACTTAAATTCCCTTGTCATTCTTTTGTTTCTCTCACTTCCAAAACACTGTCTGAATTTTTCAAAATTTTGGCGATGTATTTTCTAAAAAAAAAATGAAAAAATTTAACCCATATGATTGTCCCATTGAAGTATCCCTGATTCCAAACCCCCCAAGGGGTAAAATAATAACCTCGAGGTCCAAGGCCCCAGGCTATGAGGATTTATTTCTGACAACCTCTAAAGGGAATATCAAACTTTATTTCTCCGTTGGGGCTGGATTCCCTTTTTTTTAAAAAGAAGGGGGGGGGGCTACCTTGTATTAACTTCCGTGAATTAAATAAATAAAGAATCATTCCCTTTTTAAATCCCTGTTTTTGTATAAAAACTTCTTGGGGCCTTGGTTTACTAAACTAAATCTTTGAGGGGCTTTTAACCCTTATTCACTTTAAGGAAAGGGATAGCAAAAACTGCTTTCAAACTCCTTGGGGCTTATGTGTCCTGGTTATGCCATTGGGTTTAAATTAATTTTTGCTGGCTTTTTATTTTTTTTTTTTTCATGAATGATATCTTCGGGGGACATACGGGTCCTTTGTGTTTGTTATTTGGGGATGATATTCTGACTTTTTTTTTTTTTCCCACTTCAGAATCCAAAATTAAAGGGAGTTTTTTTTTTTTGTAACACTCAGGACAATCACCCTTTAGGCCCCTTCACCGGCTTATTCCCGACGGATTTGTGCGCCGTATTGAGCGCACAAATCCCCGTGAATACGGGGCGGGCCGGGGGGGGGGCCCCGGGCGCGGCGGGGGCCGCCCCCGGCCCCATAGACAAAGCATTTTTACGGGGGTCCCGCCGTAAAAAATGTGTGTCACTTTCTCCCCCCCCGGTGGATTTGCCGCGGGGAGGAGCACGGATTCCACTGTTTTCAATGAGAGAGTGGATTACCGAATGACTCCCACGGATTTGCGCCGATTTAAGCGCAAATCCGGCGCGGAAAACGGCGCCAATCCGTCGGCAAATAAGGTGTGAACGGGGGCCTTATCCAACCTGAAAATGTATATTTGAAGACAAGAGGGAAACTTTCTAGGGTATATACTATCTGTAAAGGTTTCCCCTAGGCCCACCAAGGGCCAAGTCATAAAGAAAGGGGGCCAACCCCAAAATTTAAAGGCATCAGTTTCTGGGGGTTTTCAATTATTACATAAACATTAACCCCGTAACGACCCCCCCACCCCTCTTTTTCGGGGGGCATTTCAGGTGTTCGTTTTCACACTGGAGCGGGGGAAACTCCCCAAAAATCCTTCAGGGCATCAAATGCAAAAATGTACGGGAACAGGTCTCCCCACAATTAGTTACACTGGGATCATTTCTATCCCTGCTCTTAACACCACTTTATTCATATCAGCCCCCCATTATTAGTTCAAAAAGGGTATTCTGTACCTGAACTGCTAAAACCTAAAAAAAATATTTCCTCCTCATTAGAAACCTTCACATTCTAAATTACGTACACTGGGTGAGGATAGGGTCCCCCAAAACTGTAAACATCAAGAGTTGGAGTAAAAGACAGAAAACTTATTTTGTATAGTAAAGCACCCAGCCTTTTCATTTTAAGCAGGGATCTACAAACTTGCCCCCCCCAAAAGCACTCATCAGAAAAAAATTACTTTAATTCTACCTGCCCTTCACCTTTTTTAAATTTTTAAAACCATAGTGTGCAATTAGGGGGGCACACCCCTTTTACTTTCCGGATAATATCCCCAGAAACTGCGAAGATAATATAGGGGACAAATAATTGTCCGTTTGCTTTTCTTTTATTAAAAACTGTTTACATACAACATGCAAACTAAAAAAATAACAAAAGGCCTTTCTCCCCAAACAAACCCATTAAATAACTGCTGAGGTTCCATCAGGGGAAAGTAAAACAATTAACCCCCTTTAAACCCGGCGTTTTTTTTTTGTTGACAAGTTATTTTTCCTCCTCGCCTTTCCCGGCCATAACTTTTTTATTTTTTACCTACTTGACATTAGGGCTTTTTATTTTGCGGACAAATTTACTTTCAATGGTGTTATTCCCCCTTTTCAAAAAAATACTGGGAAAACCGCAAAAAAAATTCCAAGTGGGCAAATTGTGAAAAAAAAAATATTTTCGCTATGTTTGCGGGGGGTTTTTTTCTTTTTTGGGATTCAATCTTCGGTCAATCAATGTTTTTTGTATTCTACGGTTTTTTCGGACCGACAATACCAAACATATGCATTTCCATTTTGTTTTGGGGAAGTAAAAAAAAAATTTCCAAAATTTTTTTTATTTTTTTAAATTTGCGCCCGGGGCCAATTTGTGCGACCAATAACTTTTTTTTGCACTAACACCTACAGACGTCAGGAGGGGGATTTTTGCGGGCTAAGGTATTTTTTTATCATACAGTTTGGAATGCATCAACTTTTTTTTTCCTTTTATTCCCTTTTTTAAGTGACTAAAAAGACCAAAAAAGCAATTTTGGCTTTGAACTTTTTTTTTTTCTAGGGAGGGGGGTCCCGCTGTTGGGAAACACAACTCCCACATGCATTTGTTAATTATAACTTGGGCATGATGGGGGTTTTTTATTTCCCAACAGTGGAGGGGTGCATTTTACACCCGTGTTTCGGGTTCAGCGTATGGGGTAAAAATGTTATATTTTTAAGGTCGACTTTTTTTGGGCGCGGGGGGAACCAAATATGGTTTAAATTTTTTATTATTTTTATTTGTAAAATGGGGAAAAAGGGGGGGTTTTGAACTTTTAATACTTTTTTTGTACTTTTAAAAACTTTATTTATTTTAACTGTAACTTTAATCCCCCTGGGGTGTTGACCACTAGGGGGCCCACGTTTGTCAATACAACGAATGCATTGCATAGACAATGCTTAACTGTACCAAATGGGGGTTTTTTCCCCCACTTCCTGCCCTGCAAACGGAAGGGGGCAAACCAAAACAGGGGGATGAGGGGACCCTTTCCCCAGGGTTTCCCCCACTCCCCTGTCAGGGCTTTGGGAAATCGCTGCAGGGGGCGCCGAACGCCCTGAAGTTTCGGTGCGGGGGCCCCGGGATTTTATTTTAAATTCCCCCCGGGCCCGGGCCATTTTTTGCCGGGCATCTGAAGGGTTTAAAACCCCGGGGTTTTGGGGCCGGCGCTGCCCTTTCAAAAACTGAAACCCCCCGGGTTTTTTAGAAACGATTACCCCCCAAAAAATTTCCACCCGGGGGGCTGTGCAGGGGGGAAACGGACGACCCCCCTGCAAACCCCTTAGGGACCCGGGGAAACGTACTCATACGTCCAGGATCCTTAAGGGGGTTAATAAAAAAAAGCAGGTGTAACATAAGAATATATTCAAAATGGCATTTTTTGCAAGGGGGTAAATGGGTCTGAAATTTTCCCGTTTTTCGCCCTCCCAAATACAGAAAAAATCATAACACTCTTTGGGAGTATATGTTTGGGTCTGAGGGTTTTACCCCACTGGGGCTCCAAGAAAAAAATTTGGCATGGTTTGTTTTTTTCCAGCGCTAATGCGCCAGGAAAAGGTTTTTAAAGGGGGGCCGGGCTTGAGGGGTTTTAAAGAATGCTGACCAGCGCGTGAAAGTGCTGCTGTATGATGTTTAATATATTTTAACATATTTTACGAGTTTCTCTTTGTGAACAATAAAATGGGACGTTTGGGGAAAAAAAGGAGAATGAGAAGAAAACTGTTTGGTTTGTGGAAAAAAAAATAAGTAAAAAAAAAAAAATTTTAGTATCTGGGTATTTGTAGAGGGGAGCTGGAATTTCTGTTCCCAATGAAACACTCAAATTTTTGGCCCCCTTTGAACGTACTTTTGGTTTTTGCTTTGGGGCTCGGGAAAGCCTTTTGAATATTTTGCTTTATCTGGAAATCAAAAATACCCCCAACTTGATCCCTCGGGGGTGAGGTTTTTCGTCAAACGGGGCCCCCTTGAAGGTCTGGGGGGGAGCACGGGATTTGGCCCCTAGCCCAAATAAGCTCCTTCTTTTTGGGAAAGTGTTGGGGGCATGCCCCCAGGGCAGAGGACAAAAAACCGGGTGGGCTTTTTTAAAGGGGCCGCCCCCCAGGGCCCCGGGGGGGGGTCCTTTTCTCCGCGATAAAGCAGGGAAAACCCTCCCCCTTCACATTCATATGCACATATTCCGCCGAAAACCGGACAGAAAATATGCATTTTTTAATGGGGTTTTTGGGCGGGGGAAAAACCGTCAGACGGAGAACCCCCTGCAGGGGGACGCTAAACGGGGTTTTTTTAGAGCCCCGTTTTGCTCGGGTTTTTGGCCGGGGGTTTCAGAACCCGGTTTTTCAAACCCCAAAACCGTTTTGAAAAAACCACAGCAAACCCGTGCCGGGGGGACATGCCCTTATATTCAGGCGCACTTGGGGGTTCTTGTCACACAAGGATAAAAGGGTTTTTCCCGCGGGATTGTTTCAAGGGGGTGCCCAAGCTCCCGGTTTAAATTTGGGGCTCAATCTTTCTTATCGAAAAAGCAGATTTTTTTTCACAAGAAGTTTGTAGGTTTCCCTTTGTTTTTGAACAAACCTTTTAAAGAATGTATGTGGGGGTTTAATCTCATTTTTTGGGGACTGCCCATGCTGTTTGTCTTACTGAATTTGAGTCAACATCATGGTGACTGTTGAAGCTCTCCAGGGTAGGTCAGGAGATATTCTTTTGCAAGCTCTATAGCCAGTTTATTATTATCTGGGTGTATCTCACCCTGCATTGCTTCTTATTCTCAATGTCCTTCAAGTGTACAGGGGGGGTCACTTTGGGGGGGGTGGGGCATTGCCCCCCCAAATTGGTATTGGAAAGGGGGTCTTTCCCCAAATTTGTTTTTCAAACCCTTTGGGTTTCTGCCCCATTTTCTGAAAGTATCTTTTTTATATAAATGTAAAGGAGGGGCCCAAATAGAAAGATAGATTGAACTACTCAAAGCAAGTTTTAGGGCCCTATGCAGGGGAAAGGATGTTGTAATTTGTACTACTAGAGCTAAGATGGTAACTCTTCACTTCCTCCCTCACAGTCAAGTTAAAACATGGCATTACAAAGAAAAGACCCCCCCCCAAAAAACTGAAAGCCCCAAGGGGGAGAGGGTTTTTTTGGCTAATGACTTTTTTTTTTTTTTTTTTTTTAAAAAAATCCCCCACAGAAAGGGCACACCTATCAAAGGAGAGGGTAAAATTTCCCCTTGTAATAATTTCCAACTCCCAACTTTTAAAAATTTTGAGTGGAGGGCCCCGGGGGAGGTTTTAGCTGAACCGGGCCCTTTTATGGGCGACCCTTGTCTTTGGCCACTCCTTACAAACTTTTATAATACTGGGAATAACCGATAAATACTGCTCAACTATTAAGCCTTTCAAACAACCTTATACTACCCTGGCAGGCCACCTGTCATGAAGCTATTGATGTCCCTCCAAAAACAGCCCTATTGAACATCCCAATTTTTAAGCTACTAGGGTGTGAAGGTTAAATATGAATGACTATTTAAAGAAACTGGAACTACTTTGAAATAGCTTACCACTAAAATTTAAACAGATAAACATTTCAAGAAAACAACCACATCTGCAAACACCAAATGCAAAGATTACATGTCAGCATCTTTTTCATTTGTCCTTATGTCATGACATTGGAACACTGAGAGCAATCTTGTATTGCTCAGTTTTATGTACCAAATATTGTACTGCTATGTACTGTATGTATTATTCACGCCAAGGTATTTCACTGTATCTGCACTGCATGCTGAGCTATTGTTTTGTACCTTGGCTTGCTATTTGATGTGACTTCATGCTGTACTTCACTTTTTTACTGAAAAGTGTGTTAATAGAAAAAAAATTGTATTATTGAATACAATCCTCTATTTTTTTAATATGTTTTATTGGGTATATCTAAAAGAAATTACAGTCACATATGTACTATATGGAACAACATGAAAATAGTAATCAAAAATAGATTGATAATACAAGGAAAATTGACAATCTTTTCATAGTAGCAAATCACACAGGACATTGACAGTACCTCTTTTTTTTTTGTCATTCCCCCTCCCTTTTCCCCCCCCCCCCACCCCATTTGGTGCAACATTAATAACTGAGAACAAACAGCAGAATGCAAAACTGTATAAGTTCTTATTTGGGGTCCTCCACCTCATTGTTCCCCATAGATAGATAACCAAATCCTACATTTGCATCCAAAAATTGAGGACATTCAAGATGAGAAAAACCCCTTCTATCTATAATCTTGTATATTAATAAGAGAGAACAAAAAATGTTCTGAGCTCCCCAATAACCAACAAGCAAAAGTTAAGCAGGCAGGCGACGCGTGACCACCCCGAGTTTGGCTCCTATCTCTCCCTTGATCAAGAACCAGATATTGGTGGATCTCCACCCAAGAGCCCAGTTTGGTACCAGGAGGTCAAGTAAAAGCAATCGCTAATGGCCTTTACCTTGGAAAAGGATATGTAGCTTTCCCATATTGAAAAAGAAATTTTGTACACGGTTTCTTTTGAATGTTCCTCAACCCATCCATATTCATTATAAAACAAGATTTTTCAAGGAAAGTTAAAGGGCATGTGTCTATGTACCCAGGATCATATTGTCTTACTCCTGGCAGAAATTAGATGTAGGTTTCCTACCCCCAATGCATGAGTCTCCTTAAATTTTTATGAAAAAAAATTGCCACGCGGGTTTCTCAAAAAATTTGGATTGGGGAGGGGGTTTTATGATTTTACCCCAAAAGGGTTTGGAAAATTTGGGAGTCAAGGAATGGAACAAGTTACCTCAGGAATCCGCAGCAAAAACATGGTTACTGGATAAATTCCCATTTTATGGCCTCTAGAGGGGGTTTATATAGGCCTTTCACAAAATTGAAGGGTCACTCCCAATATCAATGGTGGGCAGAATTTTTTTGTATTATTTAGTGCCCACATAGTGTGGGGATACCCAAGTTTGGGATCATCTGCCGCCCACTTTGTTTTTTCCATTGGGGCCCGGAAAACCCAAACCTAGGGGAAAAATTTTTTATAAAGTGGGGGGTTTAAAAACCCTGGCAGTGTCATAACTATATCCCCACGGGCGGGATTCCTTTTCCGCCAATGAGCCCGGGGAAATCACCCTAGAACTAACTATGGCACAAAATAGTGAAGGGGGAAACTTCATTTTGGGAAAAAATTTTCCGGCCCCCCCAAGATAAGATCTTTTTCGTTTTCATATTAACCAAATGGAAAGGAGCGTTTCCCTGCCCTGCCCCTTGGAAAAATTTCCCCCGGGGGGGACCCCCTTTTGAAAGGATGGCCAAAAAGTGCTTAGCAAGGAAGCCTGGGGGTGTAAGTGCAGTTTTTTTTCCTTAAAATTTTGCAAGCTTTCGTCAAAAAAAAAGGGGGGAAAACCCGAATTGAGTCTGGGATGAAGTGACGAGGTCTATGTAGGAAATTTGTAAGTGAAAATCCCCCAGCAGTGAATCGGGTAACCCACAAAAGCCGATCTATTTGTACCCAATCCACCACGCCCCATAGGAGCCCCGCCACATTATTCCCTAACATGGGCAGACCAAATTTCCCCATGGATTGTGTTTTTTTTGTTAAAATAAAAGGGATCCGAGGTCTCCCTCCCTTCCACACAAAGCTCCTGAAAAAGCACTACCCCTTTATCCTTCCCTTTAGAAAAAGGAAGGGAATGAGATATAAGAGTCTGGGAACCCAAACCTTTTTAAACCCGGTTTTCCCCTCCCCCAATATACAAGGTAATTTCCTCCAGTCTGTTAATTTTTTTCCCCCAGAGAGGGGATAAGGGTGAGTTATATTTTTTTAAAAGGGGAAAGGGACCTGGGAATTTATACCCTAAATGGCAGCAGCTTGCACCCTGGAAGGGGATACGCTGACAACCAACCGGGTCGCGCTGGCCCCTTCAACATCAAGGCGGACATTTTCTCTGTATTAATATGATACCCTGACAAATTTCCAAACTCTCCTAAGGTCTTCAAAACCTGTGGCAGCGTCTCACGCGGATCACGGAGGACAACAAAGAAAAGCAAATGCAGCAACCTCTATTGGCCGCCGATCCCCTAAACCCCCCCAATGTGGCGTAATGGAAAATTTTGGGTAAAAGGGGGGATCCGTGTAAATTAAATAATAGCGGTGAGAGTGGACAGCCTTGGCGAGTTCCCCTAAAGATGTGTATTGGGGCAGACAAGCTCCCATTAACCATCAGGGTACTAGAAGTATTTTCTTGAATATAGCTTAAAACTTTAAAAATTTTAAGGCCCAAAGCCCTTGCCCCCAGAGTAGTAGGGGAAAGGCCACGACACCGTATCAAACGCCTTGTTGGCGTTAACTGAAAGTGGACTCTAGCGCAGGTCTTGTGCCCCAACAGTAGCCGCAATTGCCCCGAATTTTCAGAGTGAATGCCTTCCCTGTACAAAGCCCCTTTGAGAGGGATGCATTATAGAGGGGTGAAATTATTTAATTCAATTCGATATGATTTTTGTGAGAAATTTGTAGTCACAGTTCAGTAAACTAATAGGGCGATAGCTTTGAACCCCTGGGGGGTCCTTTTTTTAAGGTTTTGTTAGAAATGGTTTAGATCTAGAAATAGATCTGTTTTCCCCGGGGAGGTAGAAAAGGGTTATATAATGAGGTTTTTTGGGGGCCCATTGATGAAACATTAAATCCCCATTATCAGGAGAAGGTTCGGACAAAAAGGGTCAGCCTTTCAGAATATACCAAACTATAAATAAAAAAGGAAAAATTTTTAAAAAAAAAAAAAACAAAACAAATAAAAAAAATCTAAGTATACTTTTTTAACCTTTTATTTTTTTTTTTGAAAATAGGGAAAGGGGGAATTCCTGAACAAATGCTGTGATATCCTTCTTAAAGGTTCCTGTAATTAAAAATATATACCCCGCAACCCATATCCCTTTTTAAGAGCAAACCCCCTTTAAAAGGCCTTTTTTTGTGACATAAAAACTTGTATATCCTCATGAGGGGGCTGGGAAAAAAAAACTCCCTTAATTTTTTTTAAAATTAAAACCCCTATCTTTTACTAACATCTGGGGGAAAATATAGGTTCTAGTTTTTTTGAACAACCAAGTGCAACAAATTTCTTCAAAAAAATACATTTATTAAAGAGGATAGTTTCCCTGACCGTTTTTTATCGGTGTTTGGTTGTTCTATGGGGATCCGAAGGGGTCATTAGTTTGCCCCTTAAAAATTTTTTCACAAATTTTTTTACATTATATTTTTTTAAAAAGTATACAAAGTTTCATAAATTTAAATTTGAGGTTTTTTGGATTTTCTTTGAGTTGCTACAAAATTTGTGTTCAGCAACATTTTTACCAAAATATCAAAACTCTAACATGTTCACCAATAATATTTGTGTATTCCTTTACAGAGATAATGGTATATGCATTTAAAATGGTCTAAATCCCACATTTATAGGTACCTATGACAGCACCCTCGCACAAAAAAGTACTCCACTCATTTGTGTTACATGGTAGATCACCCAACTGGTAGCATGCAACAGCAAGTAGAGGAAGAAGATAAATGTTTTTGAAGGTTTTTCGTAGGAAGGTGACCATTTCCTTATTTTTTTAAAAAACCCTCCCCAAAAACAAGGTTTAAACCCAAAAACCCCATAATAGTGTTAAATGGAGCAAGTAAAATATTGTTATTAAGGTTTTGGTTGTTTCCTAAGAAACTGTAAAATAGATGGCTGTATCCTTTCACAATGCTCTGATAGATATAAACTGGAAACAATAAGATGTTTTCTATGTATTGGCAGTTACATATACAGTTCATAATGGCCTTCTCTATAACATCTCCACAAAGTCAATTAAGTGGTCCAAGGATTTCATTCAAGTCTTCCTTTAGGGTTTCCATAAAAAGGTGGTCACCTTTTTAGGTTTTAGATTCCATGGTTTGCAATTTTCTTCATTAATGGAGGTGGTTTTTTGGGGTTTTTTTTTTTTTTGCTGTTGAATGTTTTGGGGGAAAAAAGTATTTTCTGTAAAATCTGTAGGAAATAAATCATTCACATCATTCTTTAACATTTATCAAATTTTTTTGAGAAACAAGGGGTGGTTAATTTGGGTGGGAAAATATTTTATCCTGGTCATAAAACTTTTACTTCTTTCCCTTTCCCGATTTTTGACCCTACTTTTTTTTTCTTTAACAAACAAACCTAATTAGCTTGTCATTCTTTTCATTAAGTCTAACAGAAATTTAGCTTAATAAAGTGGGTCTTTCCCGTATTGCACGGAGATATGGTTTGGGGCAAATTTACATTCGCATTTTGGGCCTTTTTGTGAATTTTGATTGGGCACAAAAAGAAATACCTCCAGAATTAACAATTACAATAGCTAGTAATCTATGTGTCATTCTGTAATGGTTTTCTTTTTAAACAATGAAAACAGAAGCTTGAGCTTCAACAATTTTTTTCCAAGTTCTAATTGGAAATTTCACTTCATTGCAAAACATTGCAAGGAATAGTGCATCCCCCGTAAATTTTTTCCTTTTATTTGTTTTTGTAAAAAATTTGTTAATGTGTGGTAATTGTCTTGAATTGGTCAAAGTATATTAAAGATGTTAACAAGTTTGGATCCCAAAAAAAACATTCAAAGGTTGGAAGGGGTATCATAGATACAATGTGCAAAGTAGGATTTTGAAAGGATAGGCAATAATACAAACTTTGATTTTTTTCAGATTTCCAAATGATAATTAAAATTTAGGAAACCTTTAATTCTAAATAAAAATTACCTTTTGTTGGGTTTTTAAAGCTCAAGTAACAAAAGATTTCACATTACTAAATTTTTTTTTTTGTTTTTCATTTTTAACTCAAATTTGAATCTTTTTAGATCACAAGGTAAGCCACAGGATATTTTTGGGTTTTTGAACATGATCTTTTTGTTAACAAATTTCTAGGTGTCTTTTTATAATTCTTCAATTTTAATTTTTTTTTTTTAGCAATAGTGAACACGGTTTTCATTGTAGAATAAATGGCGCTTTACTTTTTTTACCAGGACTGTTTCAGCTTTTCATTACCAAATCATGGATACATAAGCTGT
>JAODAL010043614.1:0-33678 GCA_025379985.1 Phyllomedusa bahiana
TTTGGGGCACCAAAAGATGGAAAGTTGCAGCCAGCAATTTAAAACTTCCTAACGATTGATGTTTATAATTCCCTAAGCTTGCTTTCCCCCACCCGCTAACTAATCAAACTAGCAGCTGTTCGTGTCTAAAATCGCTGAGAAATGGGGTGCCTGCATGTTTTCAAGCACGCAGACAGAGAGCAGTGTGTTCAGTACAGAGATTGAACTCGAAATGGCGTTCAACAGGAAATACAGTGTAATACATATAACAGGGTCATGTGATTTTAGCAGCCAATGAGATTCCTACACCCTCACTGATGAAGTTTTTTGACACTTCTCTATTGTCTGCACTGACTAGATGGCGCCAAAAGTGCAGGAAGCAGCTGAAATTGAAACTAAAAATGGTGCATCGAGTTCATGTCTCAAATGCGTAATTTATTTGAATGAACCTTGAAAAGCTCGGTTTGTCTCGAGTTCGGAAAAATCGTAAAGTTCGATTCGAAGGAACCTTTCCTCTAATGGTTCGCTCAACAATAATATTAAGTAACATGACAAAGGTGTTAAATTCCTCAATCAACCCCATAAGATAAAAACATCATCTTTATACCTCCTCCAAAACAAGATATTTTCTGTCAAAAGGGGAGGCTCCTCTCCAAAGACAACCATCCTCTCCCACCAGCCCAGAAAGAGATTGGCATAAGTGGGTGCAAGGGCTACCCATGGCTGTCCTCCTGAGCTGGTGGTAGATGCGGGGTCCGAAGAGAAAATAGTTATGTGTCAATACGAATGAGCGGAGACTACTGACAAAGTCATTGTGTGCATGATGTTGAATACCTCTTGATTTAAGGAAGTATTCCACAACATGGAGGCCACATTCATGAGGTATATTGCTGTATAAAGCCTCCACATCTATGGATGCCGGTTTTTACATTATCATCAACCAGAGGCGTAACTTGATGCTCCGGGGCCCTAGTGCAAAAAGTGAAATGGGCCCCCCAGCTACAATGTGCCACTTACAATGCTCGTATCTCCTTATGTGGTGGGAGGGCTTTTGGGCCCCCTCAAGCTGCAGGGCCCGGAAGCGACTGCTACCTCTGCACCCACTATAGCTACGCCCTTGTCATCAACTGTCAAGTCAGTCAACTTGTTCAATGGATCAGCTGTATCACTGATGCCTGAGGGTAATGTTAATACAAATTCTCTCAAAACTGAGTAAAGATAAGTTCCTGCTCCTTGTGTCAAAGATCCAATCCCTGATACGGGAAGACCCTTAATCGGATTTAGACCTTTATGTACCTTCGATAATGAATAAAGTGGGGACTTGTGGGCACTTAGGCAATAGAAATTCACATTCATCTTTAGAGATAATTTTCTGATTCAATGCTTCTAGAACTATATACTCTAATTACCTTAGGAATATATCCATCGGGCCTTGAGTTAAAGTAGTATAACCATCTCTATCATCAAGCAATTTCTTACACATATTCACGTAGTTGGCATAATCCACTATAACCACATTGCCCCCCTTGTCCGAGGGTTTTATTACTCAGAATCTTTCTCCAAGGAGAGCAATGCTGTCACGTCAAGGGAGGTACAGTGAGCCCTGACTGGAACCCAGCCCACTGTTCCTGCCTACTTGAAGTGCTGCCCTAGGCGGCAGACGCCAACTGGGCGACAGTCCCTGCGCTGCTAGAGTGCTAGGGCCGTCAGGAGGAAGAAGCATCAGACAACAAATCAGAAACTTTAAGCCACAAATCAGAGCCGGAGAGAAGAACGTAAACAAGCCTAGGTCAAACACAGACGGGAGCGAAGTAAAAAAATCAGATGACAAGCCGAGGTAAGTAAACAAGCCGGGGTCAGGTACACATAACAAGCAAACATGATAAGCACAAAAACACAAGACAGCCAGGAAATATCACAGGCGCTGCACTCAGCCTTCAGGAGCTTAAATGGGATTCCTGGACACCACCTCAGCAGCCGATTGGAGCGGCCTCTGGGTCCTCCCATTGGCTGGTGCGACACACCCCCTGTCCAGAGTGGTTGGGCCTCTGTTACTCATGGAGCTGCCAGCAGACTGTCTATCCGGGTGGGGTCACTGATCAGCTGCTGCAGACTGTTTCTCTCTGCAAACTGAGCGCCACCTAGCCCTGACAGTACCCCCCCTTTTAGGAGGGGCCGCCGGACCCTTCCCTGGTCTGGGTTTGTCCGGGTGAGACTCATGGAACTCCTTTATCAGGTGATCCGCATGGATGTATGTTGCCGGCACCCATGATCTCTGGTGAGGTGCCAGACGAGCTACTATCCAGATTGTTAATGGCAAATTCAACCAACAGTAAGTATTTTACCCTATCTACCTGCTGATCCGATACATAACAACAGAGTTTCTGTGTAACCATTTGGTTTACCCTCTCTGTCTGCTCATTAGTCTCTGGGTGGAAGGCAGAGGAGAAGGACAGGGTGATCCCCAGAGCCTTGCAAAGGGCTCTCCAAATTGAAAAACGAATTGCACCCCCGTCTGGGAAAAAATAAAATTCCGTAAACCATGCATTTTTACAATAAAGTTTAATAAAAAATTTTTAGCAAGTTTTTTGGATTTATGGGAAACCCCCTTTAAAAAAAAAAAGAGGCACATTTTTTCTGAAACGGCCCCCTACGACCCAAAAAACATTTCCCCCCCAGACAGGAAGGTCAGTCATAAATTTTTCCCCGGGAATTTTTGGGGGCCAAAGGGCGTTCATTACAGGGAGAGGGGAAAGTTCACTAGGGGGACAGGGTTTTGGGAAACCTTTTCCCGAGCACAGATTCACAAGATGCCCCATGGGCCTCAAAAAATTTCAGACAACAAAGGGCCCCAAAAAGAAACGAAAATTTAAATCTTTTTGGGGCCAGAAAACTCCAAGGGTTTTCCAGAATTTTTCCGGGAAAAAAGGGAAAACCCAAGACCTTTTTAAAAAGGACAAACAGCCGGGGGCTCAATTTTCCTGAAAGGTTTTTAAACCATTGGCCGAAATCAGGGGAAAAGGGTGAGACAAAAGTCCCCTTGGGCAATATAGGTACCCGGTTTCATCCTGGGAGGCAGGGGCTGGCACAGAAGCTTCTGGATAGTGCATCAGCTTTCACATTTTTCGAACCAGGTTTGTAAGTAACAACAAAGTTGAAGCGCGTAAAAAATAATGCCCAAAGCGCCTGACTTGGATTCAACCTTTTAGCACTCTCAAAAAAAGGTAAGGTTCTTATGATCAGTAAAGGACCGTGACGTGATGCTGGGCCCCTTCGAGGAAGTGGCGCCATTCCTCGAAGGCCCACTTAATAGCCAACAACTCCCGGTTCCCAACGTCATAATTCCTTTCAGCTGAGGAAAATTTACGTGAAAAGAAGGCACAAGTGCGAAGGTTAGTCATAGTAGCGGACCCCTGAGACAAGACCGCCCCAGCACCATACTCGTCAACGATGAAGGGTTTGCTATGATCTGCTTGAATCAACACAGGAGCTGATACAAAACACTGCTTAAGTTTCTCAAATGCCTCTATGGCCTCAGGTTGCCAATTTCTAAACCTCACCCCCTTCTTAGTCATGTCAGTCAACTGCCTAACTAAGACAGAAAAATTATGAATACATTTAAAATAGTAATTAGCAAACCCTAGGAACCGCTGTAGGGCCTTCAGGGAAAAAAAACGGACCCAATCGAGAATAGCTTAATTTTACCGGGGTCCATACGAAATGAGTTAGGAGTCAGGATGTAACCAAGAAAAGGTACCTCCTGCACTCCAAAAACACAGTTTTCAAGCTTGACAAACAACCTATTTTCCTTCAGGATTTGCAATACCTGTCATAAGTGTTTAACGTGAGACGAAAAATCTTCCGAATAGATTAAAAATGTCATCCAGGTAAACGACCATACAACAACCAATGAGTTCAAGGAAAACATCATCAACCAGGTACTGGAACACCGCTGGAGCCTTACATAACCCAAACGGCATCACCAGTTACTCAAAATGACCCTCGGGAGTGTTAAACGCAGTTTTCAACTCATCCCCTGCTCGGATACTGATGAGGTTATAGGCCCCTCTAAGGTCCAACTTGGAAAACCGAATTTGCACCCTGGATTTGATTGAACAGATCATGGATCAAGGTAAAGGTTTTGTTTTTTACTGTTATTTTATTCATGTTCACGGTAACTATGCATAGACGAGACCTCCAACTTCGTTTCCTTACAAAGAAAAATCCAGCACCCATAGGGAAAGAAGGTCCGAATGACCCTTCTAAAGACTTTTCTGCAAACACATAATTGCTTCATGCTATCTCTCTGTACCTGAAAGAATTAAAATCCACCCCTTAGGAAACCTTACTCCGGTCCAATGGCACAGATTGTAAAGATCTAAGAGGGGTAAGAGTATCTTCCGACTGTATCTGAAAAAACTACAGCAAAGTCAACAATGAAAAAAGAATCTGCTCCACCTCAGTTATTGCACACATGGTAGAGGGAGACATCAGTCAACACACAGTTTTCCCGCCCACATGATTAATTCACTTGAATTCCCGACAAACACCGTGTTGTAGTTCTCTGAACCAGGCCAGCCCAAAACTAACAACAGCGGGCAGCCCCTCATTGATAAATAGAATACACTTTTCGGTATGTAAGGATCCTAACAACATTTCGAGCTCCGGAGTACAATGTTGGATTACACCCCTAGCCAGCGGAGCTAGAGTCCAATAGCCACTACAAACACGCAGGAATCAGACAGCGGTCTCCAATGTTAGGCCTCAGACGTTTTGGCGAAAGGTGCCAAATTGAAAATTGGAAAGCTGACCGCAGAATCCACAAAGCATACCCAGAACCAGACAGCGACATTTATGAGATCTTAATGGGAGCAACAACTTTTTGGAGTACAAAATAGGAAATACCTGCTCGCCTAGGTGACCTTCCTTCATCACCTAGCGCTGAGTTTATTTCCGGCCTGGTCTTCCTTTTGGAGCACTCTCGGATACCGTGTCTGTCTTCGCCAAAGTAATAGTACAATCCCTGAGTACGACGAGAAGTCCTCCGGTCACTGGCAGTAGTCGCGGAAGAAGCTCTCACTTGCATGGGCTCCTCTGGGTTTAGATCAGAAACAGCGGGGGTAGAAGGGACCATGGAGTGGACCACAGGAGGGAGAGCTTTTTCCCGACAATCCACCCGAAAAACGTCTGTCCAGACGAATGGCAAGTGTCCCATAGCCCTTCATCTAAGGCGAACCCGGGTAGAGGTAAGCCACCACATATCCTTCAAATGGACGTGGCTAATCCTAAACTAAACTGACATCATGGAGAGCTGGGGTACGTTCAAACCCCGACGGAACACACCAGCGACACAAATTCGGAGCGATAGTCCTCAAAATACTTTTAACCAGCCTCAAAGTGGATCAGCCCGAGCCTCGGCCACAGCATCCCATCAGGGTCATCAAAAAAGTACGCCCAAGGAAACAACAGAACCTGTCCAAGAAGAAAGTTCTGAGAATCAGGTGGTAAAGAAAATGCCCACCGTCCTGAGGGGACCCTTAAGAAGGTGACATAACGATTCCCAACCACTCTCTCCTCTTGCCCAAGGTAATGTTGACGAGCCAAAAAGTACAGGCGACATCCTTCCCAAATGTCAAAAAGAACCCTTTCTGTTGCCTAGAATCTATCAGCACCTGAATCGGGGGTCCCACAGGGGAGGCAGTATAATACAGGAACTCACTGACATTGTGGTAGTCCTCCCTGCTGGAACCCACAGCGCCAGATCCTGAACTAGCTGGGTAAGCCCCTGCCTCATCTAAGCAGAGCTGTCATGGGGTTCATATTTTCTGTAGAGCAGTAACGTTTGGCGCTGTGATAAATGGCACATCAGGGAGGTATCATGTGAGCCCTGACTGGAACCCAGCCCACTGTCCCTGCCTACTTGACGTGCTGTCCTAGGCGGCAGACGCCAACTGGGCGACAGTCCCTACGCTGCTAGAGTGCTGGGGCTGTCAGGAGGAAGAAGCGTCAGACAGTCCGGGTCAGAAGCCACAAGTCACAAGTCAGAACTGGAGAGAAAAACGTAAACAAGCTGAGGCTCCAACCACTAGACCCCGCATCCGCCTTCAGACCAACGTGTGCCCATCACAGAAAAACAAACCCAACCCAAAGTCACACCCGGCCAAAGAGTGTACCCCACACACAATCAGATAAACACAGCTGGAGCCCCAGTCTCTCTGTAAGCAACAAGCGGCCCCAACAGAGGGTCTCCTCTCATCTCTCACTACCCTCAATACCACAAAGCATCACCCCGCAACTCATCTATACGATTCTCATCTCTCTCTCCTCTCTCTCTCTAGAGACTGCGCACCGATCCACTCACTTCTCACACACTAGCGGCGAGCAGTCTTCATATGCGCAACGAGGTATCCACTCTCACACAACTGCCAGCCGCACACACTCACTCTCCTGGAACCCCCAAAACACAACCCATGCCCGCGCGCGCGATGCCACGCGACCACCTAAAACCGCCGAAGCACACACCTCCCCATCTCGTGTCATTCTTGCGGCGATGTCTGCGCCGAGTCACTCGCGACTGAAACCGACCCAAAAAAACACGCTCCCCAACAAACAAAATTCCGCACCATACCCCCCTGTCCCATCAGTAGTTGGCCGCACACACACACAAAAATTGTGTTGTGGGGGGTGGGGGGGGGGGGGGGGGGGGGGGGGGGGGGGGACGAATTGGGGAGGATGAATAGCATGGTATATAAAGGGGGGGGAAATTATAGATAGGTTGGATTGATGGGGAGTTAACGTGTTGGTAAAAATGATTGAGTGAGAGCAGGAATAAGAATTAATTTGATTTAAATTCTTTAGGTTTTAGATTGTTCTGGAACTTTATTTTACACATTGCTATTTCTTCCAGATCCTTAGTAACTAACTTCAATAACAAATCTAACTAAGGAGCATCCATAGGGGGTGGCAAGCGATGACTTTGTAACTTGAGATCTGTATATGGGCCAGGGTCCAAGGTACCATCACCTTCATTTAATAGATCTACAAGAGTCCTAACTCCCATCAGGTCATTTCTTGAAATGCCCAGTTCATTATATGTTTCATCCTCTGAGTTTGTAAAGAATTTATACCACCTCAGCTTCCTGACAAATTCATATCCTTTATCCATCCAAATTTATGATATCCTGTAGTTGGGACAAAGGATAATCCTTTTGAGAATACAGATAATTTTACTTGATTAAGAGTTCTTTTGGAGAGGTTAATAATTTTACATTTGTCTCTACTTATCTTTTCCTAACACTTTGTTTTTGTATTATATCCCTCAAAGTGTAGGGGGGACCTGTCTGTTCCTCCAAAAGAGAAGAATCCAATGAGCATGATGAGGAAGATGACACTGGTAGATATTGTTGGTCAACCATCCTCATTTCTTTTCCTGACAAATATTGCCCCTTGAGGGTTTCCATTGATTTCTTCCAAATCTTTCCAATTTTACACCTCTTGGATACTCTCTATCCCTTAAATTTCTCTTTGGTTCAGTATTGCACGTATCCAAATGGTCTGAGTCATAAGGTAGTGCCCAATAGAAAAGTTTTCAAGAGTATTATCTCCTAACAGTAAACATATGCTATGCTCTATGTTCTTTAAACTCATTTAAATCTTTCACACATTTTTTGTGTTTCCTATCTTTGATGTTATGTTGATACCTTTCTATAGAATTTTATAGAGGATTCTCTCTTCTCCCAAAGTCGGGGTCCGCCTTAAACTCTAGGGCTTTATTCATCAATTCCTTCAAATTATTGGAAAATTTTTCTAATTACACTTTTCCCTCTTCTAGAAGAAGGGTCAAAAGATGGAGAGAATCCTCTGTTAGACCTTTCTCCCACTTTTCAACAAACATGGAGGATTGTACTCTAGGGGCCAGGCTCAGGGGCGTAACTACCGGGGTAGCAGGGGTATCAGTTTGCTCACGGGGCCCCTGCACTTAGGGGGCCCCGGGCAACTGCTACCGCATCCGCTACCCTGGAGTAAGCCCGCTCCCGGGCCCACCAGAAGTGAACTTAACAGTTCAATGCCGAGCGGGGTGGGAGCTGCGGGCCCGGCCGCATACTCCCTCTGAAACGCCCGGGCCCCCCCGGCCCCCCGAGCGTTCAGAGGCACGCTGGACTTGGAGCTAGCAGTACGGAGCGCCGATACGCTCGCTCTGCTACTTCCGTCCTGCCGGCGCTCTGTGTCACGTGGGGAGCGTCGCTGGTTGACGTCACATCACTGCGCCGCCCGCGCTGAGCGCAGCTGATGCTGCAGGAAGAAGCAGCAAGAAGGAGCGAGCGGCGCATCAGGGGAGCGTGACCGAGGTTGAGTAAGTGATTTCCTTATTTTACCTACCCCTATGCCTGCCTATAATACCCCCCTATATTGCCTGCCTAATACCCCCCATATGGCCTGCCTATACCCCCCATATGCTCCAAACCCCCATAGTCCGCCTATACACCCCATTATGCCTGCCTATAACACCCCAAGCCTGCTATACCCCCCATAATGCCTGCCTATAAATACCCCCCCATAATGCCTGCCTAAACCCCCCCATATACCTGCCTATTACCTCCCCCCATATTCCAGCCTATATACCCCCCACATGACTGCCTATACACCCCCATATGCCTGCCTATACCCCCCATAGCCTGCTGTATACCCCCCATTATGCCGCCATATTCCCCCACATATGCTGCCTATAAAACCCCCCCATATGCCTGCCTATACCCTCCCAATAATTCCCTGTCCTATACCCCCCATAAGCTGTCTAATAAACTCCCATAAGCCTGCCAATACACCCCCATATGCCTGCCCATATACACCCCCATATGCCTGCCTCAACAGCCCCCTATATGCTGCCTGCCTATAATACAGCCCCCTATTATGCCTGCCTGCCTATCAGCCCCCTATAATGCCTGGGCCTGCCTATACGCCTCCCAAATACCCTGCCTAAACGCCCCAATATGCCTGCCTATACAGCCACCCACATGCCTGCCTATTACAGCCCCCCACATGCCTGCCTATACAGTCCCACATGCCTGCCGTATACTCCACAAAGCCTCCTGTATACCCCCACAAGCCTGCATGTCTACATATATGGGGCCCCTTTAGCTACCTAAACCCTACTATAAGGCCCCCTATAAGCCCACCTCACCCCTGTCTACCTGTAGGGCTCCCTATAGCTACCGAAACGCCTGCATGCCTTATATGGGCACTCTATTGTCCTACCTAAACTGCTATTTGGGCCACCATATAACCTATCTAAACCCTGCCTGCTAAATGGACCCCATATAGCCAGGGGGGCAGGTGCTGGAAAAGTCCAGGATTCAAAGAAATTTGTGTAAAAATCTGCAGGGACAAGTTGGGGTCGGGAATTGTCAACAAAGTCCTGGACAGAATGCAGAACAAAAGGAAATCAACGACTCAGAGAAAACATCACCTTTGAGCATGCAATGATGTAACTGCACTGTAATCACATAATGTCTGCACAGGCCTGTGTACACTGGTGTCTACCACTATATGGTCACTGTTATTGAGGTAATATACAGTCTGCATAGCTGGTGTACACGGTGGTCCTACCACTATATGTCACATGTATGGCGGTAATATACAGTCTGCAGAGCCTGTGTACACTGATGTCTACCACAATATGTCACTGTATGAGGTAAATATCTACAGTCTGCAGAGCCTAGTGTACACTGGTGTCTATCCATTATATAGTCACAATATGAGGTAAAAATACAGTCTGCAGAGCCTGTGAACACTGTGTCTACCACTAAATGGTCACATGTAGGAAGTAATCATACAGTCTGCGAGAGCCTGTGTACAACTGGAATATACCACATATAAGGTACTGATATATATGATATAATTATATATTATTATTAGACAGTATTGTCTTTTGTAGACTGATCAGCTAATAGTGTAGGTAATTATTCAGTCACTATGGTGGTGGTAATTTGTGGTCTTGTTCTGGTGGTATAATCAGGTCCTTATGATGATAGCGATAATAGGTAATTGCTGTGACCATAGAAGAGTGGGATTTGAATATAATGGTGGCATAATTAATGGTAGAAATGTAAGGTGAGGTATTTGCCCCTTGTATTATCTACATTATCTAATAGCATGTCCTGGTACAGATGGTCCGTGGTCAGGTGATGTGGGCGAGGAGGGAGGGGGGCATCCAAAAGTTTGCTTTGGGGCCCTGGCTTCTCTAGTTACGCCCTTGGCCGGGCTTATGGGAATTCTCAGACCCTGTGGGACTATTTTAGCCCTCAAACAGTTCTCAATACTTTGTATCCAACCAGGATCTTATAATGTCCTTATATGCAACATATAATTATTTAAAGCCCAATTTAATATTGGGTGTCTGTACATAATTCACTAATTCAAAATCTGAAACAACTTCCCTGTCCTAATCAAACCATTTTTCTTTTCTAATGGGCTCACTCAAGAATCTCTCCATAATAAATATAAAGTACATAAATAGAAAATCACTGCAAAAAGTCAATTCAAGTAGGTCACAACCTTACTTAATCACTGCACCAGTAATAAGCAATACCTTAAAACTTAAAAGGGGAAAAAGGGGTTGTCTCACTACATTGAGTTTCATCTTACTTCAGTCCCAGTTTATCCTTGAGTTTCACTATTGAATTCATGGGCGTGTTTACCGCTGTCCACTAGTCTGCAGTAGAAGCCAGGTCCTGCACATATAGCAACCAGTGCAGGCAACCTACTGGGATGAATCAAAACAGGTCTGAAGCTATAGCGACCTTAGGACTGATGCATGCCAATACAATAAGGGATCACTCAGAATTAGGTAGGATATTGGTTAATGTGACACATATAGCAAAGTGAATGTTTATGCAAGATCATTTAACATAAAAAGCAATCCTTGTAGTGAGACAACCCCTTTAACCTTGAATAGGAATAACAGATAAAAAAGAGATAAATATCTCATCTATTTAACCAAAAGGACCAATAAATTACAGTACACCTTTTCAGCAGGATATGAGTCATTAATTATTATTTGCATACATTAATCTAGGGAGAAAGGTTTACAGACATATATAGTTTACAGACTTACGGTTTTGACAAATCAATAAACTCACCAGCTTTCCAATCAGTGTTTTTTCAAAGTTCCAATGCAGCTTGAAGACAATCCTCCTTAAGTTATTGAAAAATTAGGGAGGTCTGACAATTGGTCTCTCTCACAACTCTATTAAACTCCAACTCTCTCTCGGAGTAATTGCTCCAAAAAGTGGGGGCCCAAAGATTAACCTGTCATACCCTGTGAGTGATGATAATTAGAGATGGGCGAATTTCTCAAAAATTCAATTCAACTTCGCCGAATTTTCCGACAAAATTCGTTTCGGTCTGAATTTCTTCGGGACGAATTGCGTTAAAAAATAGCTATTTCCAGGCTGCACAGAAGCCTTTAGGGTGACTAGTACGAACATTGTGCTCAAGCTTAATTATGCCAGAGGGAGCTTGGTTGTCCTTCATACAATGTGTGTTTTAGTATATGACACGCATATTACTGCCGTGCCCAGCTCTTAGAAATGCATCACTATAAATTCACTGGGTCCCAGAAATTACGGTCACAGGGACTCACCGGGTCAGCGTGGAAACCGTCAGTCAGTGCAGCGCTTTGTGAGGTAAAACAACCTACACGCGGTGACACCTAGGATGCGAACATGGCTAATGTCGAATCTTTGGCCAGTAAATAAAGCGTGACCATGGACCTAACGTTAGTACCACGCCCAGCACAACATTCATGGCATTGTCACCATACTGTTTCAGATGTTGTGGTCCATACTGTCCAAACAGCTGTAGAACCCAGTGGCACCCTCACCATTTCAGGCAGTCATGGCCTTCACCACTTCTGCCGAAGACAACTCCTGCGATTACCATCATCCTACGGTCGCAGATCTCCTGCTCCACCTCGGCACCCTTGGTGCCAGCATGTCGTTCAACGAGACATTTCAAGAGACAGAATATCGTCTAGCCAACCAAAGTGCAGAAGCTGACTGTGCTCCTGTCCAACGTCAGTGGTACATGCAGTCCCTCTCCTTTCAATTGGGTGGACTCTGCACATTCAAAGAACTGGCCAGAGGAACTTGGCATTCACTTCAGCCTATATAAACGACACGGGTAGTGGCTCCTCTGGACCACCCCAAGCGGTGGATGTGGCCACGCCAAGGGAGCGGGGCATAAGTTAGGTCCCTGGTATTTCACCAAGAGCCTCCTGCCGCAAGCAGGCTGGACTTACTGCTGTGGTAGTCCCTACCAGGTCGCTACCCTGGTGCAACAAGCTTGAGTGGCAGCCGAGCTGCAGCTGAGGTACCGAATAGTCAGACAAACCACGTATTCAAAGCCAGGCCAACAGTAGGGCAAGGGCTGGAGGATTCGATGTTCAGGTAACATAGCAAGAAAGGTCTGTTACAACGCAACGAGGAACTGATGAACATGAGGAAATAGATGAACCAAGGAATAAAATTATATTAACATGGGGAAATTGATGAACAGGAATAAATATATTAACAGGTTGAAATTTATGAACAGGAATAAATATATTAACAGGGGGAAATTTATGAACAAGAAAGACCATTAAACGATTTTTGATTGATCCAAGTGGACATGGATGATTCCCCTGGGCGAACGAAGTCGCACACGGGAGGAAAAGCTCATTCAGGTTGTTCAAGTCCATACACCCATCAGCAATACATTCTAAAAGGGCCCAGGAAACTTGCATGCATTTTCAGCGTACTTAACACCACACCCTCCTTAAGCTGCAAGCGGCACAACGCCTCCCCCAACATAGGCTGATAAGTGACATTTCCAAATGAGGAATTCATCCACCATATGTTGGAATGACTCTATGAACAGAGAAAGGCTATTAATGGTTTAAGATGATCCAAGCGGACAGGATACACCCCTTGTGAAATTTTAATGTCGGCCTGTGGACTCATGCATGACACCTGCTGAACTAAGTAGAGTCCCCCCGTTATCCGCCAAAGTCGGGATGGTACTGCTGCGGCGTAAGTCTACCAGTCACTACCCTGACGTGACTGCTTGCGATGCAGCCCAAGGTATAGCGAGGTAACAGAATTGTAGGCAGCTCGTAGGCCAAAGGACAGGCCAACAGTCATGCAGACGGCGGAAAATCGAGGTCAGGTAACTTAGCAGAAAGGTCGGTACACGGCAGACAGGAATGATGGAACAGGGGAAATGATGAACCAAGGAAAAAATAAATTAACATGGGGAAATTTATGAACAGGGAAATTGATGAACAGAAATATATATATAAACAGGGGAAATTATTGAACAGGGGAAATTGATGAACAGGAATACATATATTAACAGGGGGAAAAATTATTGAACAGGGGGAAATTTGATGAACAGGTAACAGGGGAGGGCCTCCCTTTTTATCCACCGTTAACAGGGGGAGGTCCTCCCCTTTTCCATTCCACCATTAACAGGGGAGGGCCTCCCCTTATTCCACTCTTTAACAGTGGGAGGGCCATCCCTTTTCCACCTTAAACAGGAGGGCCTCCCCTTTTTCCACCTTTAACCGGGGATGATCCTCCCCTTTTTCCACCTTTAACATGGGAGTGGCCTCCCCATTTTCCACCATTATAACAGGGAGGGCCTCCCCTTTTTCATACAAAGCCATTTTTGCAGCTGTCTTTTACTTCTTTTTTTTTCTGTCCATTCCAGTTTTGTACTGAATTCCATCAACAATGGCACAGAAAGCAAAAATAAGCACCTAAAACAATTCCATTAGTTTTATGGTCCCTTCAGATTCAATTCCATACGCTGCATATTTGAACAAACTGGTGTAATGCCGAAACTGATTCAAACCACCATGTTATAACTTTTCATTGAGTGTTTGAATGTCACTTCTGTCCTCCTCAACGGTCTTTGGTATGCAGAGGCATACCGCTCGCCAAAAAAAACCTCCCATGCCCCTTTCCACATAAATACTGCAAGAAGCAGGGTAATATTGCCGCCCATATCTTTGCAGTCAACTAGCTGCTGACAGCCCTCCTCAAATTGTATCTCTCACTTATAGAGTGCGCTGAGCCCAGACCACATAGTAGATCTCAGGAGGAGGAACCGATGGGACCGTGGCGGGTTGAGGACAGGTTGAGAGTGCCGCTTGACCGCTCCCGCATGCTGTTCCAACAAAGGTTTGGTGTCTGATGTATCCCCACCGACTCTTGCTGGGATTGTCAGATGTCCATCTGGGAGGTATGTTATGACCGAGTCAACCAATCAAGAACCATTGGTGTTCTGGTCAACACACCCCCAAACGGCCCGCTAGATTGACAACCGGCAGTTTTGCCTCACCGAGTGACCCCTGCTGCGACGTCCCCTTTGCTGTGCCTGTGACCTGTGCCAATCCTGAATGATTTGTGCCAATGCCACTCGCAAAGGTGAAGAGCCTGCCACCTCTCTGTCTGACATACTGTTAGATCTAAATATACAGACTCTGTTTAATGAAGATATTCAGTATATGATAAAATACACACCCTGTATTTGATCTCCAAATGAACCCACTAACAAAGCTTGGGTAAACCCCTTGGATATAAATTGCGCTCCACAAATGGCCAGTAAAAATGTACTTGTATATGCCGTTTAAAAACACTTTGTATTTTAATATAAAAGTACAAACAGGTGTCACGGGGGTTGCGGGCTCCGCTGCCCCCCGCGACCGTCACCCTGCTCGCAGGGGGTCCGGCGTGGCCGGCTGCGGCTGCCCGCTACCATGCCCCTCTGCTGTCTTGGCCCCGGCGCCGCTTCCACCTTACCCGACGTCACTCCATGAACGCCGCTCCAGGCCGCCGTGGCGCAAGGCCGTCTGCTTTAGACGCGCGCACGGCCGAACGTCTCATAAATTTACAAGGGCCATCGTCCCGATAATTGGTCTATTATCCGGGCGCGGTTTCTATTTAAGGTATCCGCCCCCCAGTCACTTCTGCAGTCTGATTGGTTGTGTGTTTTGTGCGCTTTTAGAGAGTATTTGGAGTTCAGTCTTAGATTACCCGTGTACCAGTCTGCTTGCTTGACTATTCTGACCTTTGCCTGTATTGCCGCCTCGCCCTGACCGTCTGCCTGTCTCTGACTACGAACCTCTGCTGCCTGCCCTGACCTTCTGCCTGTCCTCGACTACGTCTCTGATTACGTCTTTGTACCACGCTGTATCCCGCAGCCATCGCAAGAAAGTCACGTCAGGGTAACGACCTGGTAGCCCCCACGCCGCAGCAAGTCCATCCCGCTTTGCAGCGGGCTATGGTAAAAACCCGGGGGGCTACTTAGATTCCGTTCCCTGGCTGGCTTAGCTATCATCGCTTGCGTTGGCCCAGCGAATCCACTCCTCCGTTACAGTACAGACTGGCCATGGATTCCGCCAGAGTACCTCTGCCTGATCTCCGGGACGTCACTATCGACCAGCTAGCGGCCATGATGCAGAACCTTGCGACCCGTCTGCCTCCACCGGCTGCCGCCTCTGCACCTTCCGGCATCCATTGCTCTACCTGCTCCGGCTTCGGGACCCTCTCTGCATCTACCAGTTCCCTCCCGCTAACGATGGAGTTTCCCAAGAAGTTCCGAGGGTTCATCAGCCAGTGCCCACCACCTCGAGATGATGGGGCACCAATTCCCTACAGAGCGACCCCAAGGTGGCCTTCATAATCAGTCTTTTTTGCTGAGAACCCTCGCTTGGGCAAACGCCACTATGGGATCGAGGGGATTCTCTGACGGCGGACCTCCAAACCTTCCTCCGGGGGTTCCGCACAGTCTTCGAGGAACCTGGCCGTACTTCTCGTGCCCCCGGCAGCGCTGCTCCGGCTGCGTCAGGGCGACACCACAGTCGGTCAGTATTGGGTGCAGTTTCGCACTCCTCGCTTGGGAGCTGGACTGGAATAACGAAGCGTTGGTGGCGACATTTTGGCAAGCCTCTCGGGGCGAATCAAGGATGAGCTCGCAGCTCGGATCTACCAGCTGTTTTTGGATACCTAATCCATTTAGGCCACCCGAGTGGAAATATTCGCTTCAACCGAAAGGAAAACAAGAGTCCGTCTTCAACGGGAAACCATCCGTCCACGCCGTTTCCCCCCCGCTTGGCTCCCACGTTCCAGCGGTCACCTCTTCCTCCTCTGATGGTCTCTGAAGAGGAACCTATGCAGGTCGAGAGAGCCCACCTATCCCAGGAGGAACGTTCTCAGCGTCGTCTGACGCAGCTGTGCTTCTATTGTGGCGGTTCTGGCCATTCATTGGGACTGTCCGTGCGCCCGGGGAAACTCCGCACCTAGGGCCGTAAGAGAGGCGACCCTAGTTGCAAACGGCCTTCCCCCCGTCGACCATGCCCGATATATTGGTGCTTCTCCGGACAGCACCTTTCAGGCCACCGCCTTTATTGACTCAGGATCAGCAGGAAACTTCATAAGCTACGAACTTGTGACCAGGTTTCGTCTCCCTGTGATTCCATTGCAGAAACCTATGTTCGTCTCCCTCGGTCAGTGGGAATCCCTTTAAAGGGAAACGCTATCCGCTTCCGTACGGCCCCCCTCTTTCTTGCAGATTGGGCCCTTCACAAGGGAAAAACATTGAAAACTTCCCTTGCCCCTGCCTCGATCCCCTCGGAAATTCTTCTGGGCCTTCCTGGCTGCAGAACCATACCCCGACCTTGGATTGGAGCACAGGAAGCCCTTGCGTTGGGGTTCCGCGTGTCTCTCTCCCGTTGCCTAAACCGCAACTCGCTCCTCAGGTCGTCTCCCTGAAGTCTGCCAAGCCTCCTCCTCCTTTGCAATGCCCCGGCATTATTTCAGAACTTTGTCAATGAGATCTTTCGGGACCTACTCTATGTCTGTGTTGATCGTCTACTTGGACATATTCTCACCTTTCTCCCCCAGATCCGAGACCCCATTGCTACCATGTCCGCCAGGTCCTCAGGCGACTCCGCACTCATCACACTTTTCCCAAACCCAAAGAAGTGCCTCTTTGAATGTGCCGGCTTACCCTTTCTTAGGGTAAAATCGTCTCGATCAGGGTCCCGGATGTATCCTTCCAAACTCTCCGCGGTGTTCAGTGGCCACAACCGGTGGGCCTTCGGGCCATTCAACGTTTTTTGGGATTTGCCAATATTATAGACAATTTATCCCCCCTTCTCTAACCACTTGTGGCCCCCTTTGGGTGGCCCTAACTAGGAAGAACGCCAATCACAAATCCGGGCCCCCCAAAGGGGCCCAAGAAGCCTTCAACCGGCTCAAAGCTGCATTTGCATCGGCTCCGGTCCTGTCCCCGCCCAACCCTAACAGTCCGTTTATTCTGGAAGGGGAAATGCTTCAGTCGGCGCCGGTGCTGTCCTCCTGCAAGATCCTCCTCTGGTAAACTACTACCTGTGGTTTTTTCTCCAAGACATTCTCTCCTGCCGAGAAGAACTATACCATAGTGAAACGTGAATTACAGGCCATAAAGCTGGCTCTAGAAGAAATGGCGTCATCTGCTGGAGGGGGCTCACCACCCTATTGACATTTTCACAGACCACAAGAACCTCCTTATCTTCAGTGAGCTCAACGCCGAACCCCCGGGAAGCCAGGTGGTCACTATTCTTTGCCCGTTTTGACTTCCGCCTACATTTTCGGCCGCCGAGAAAACGTCAAGCTGAAAGCTCTATCTCGTTCTTCGGATACGGTGGGTCCCTTTAGCCTCCCCCCAGCACATTGTCCCCCCGGAGCGACTCGTCACGGCTGCCCCCGTGGACCTCCAACACCTACCCCCCCGGGAAGACGTATGTGCGGCCTGCCTTGCGCCCTAGAATCCTGAAGTGGGGACACTCTTCTCGTACGGCTGGGCACCCAGGTTTTCCAAAAGGTCGCTTCAATTGGTCTCCCGTATTACTGTGGACTACCCTTGCTCAGGGTGTCAGGGACTTTGTCTAGCCTGCACCTCCTGTGCCCGTAATAAGGTTTTCCTCGCCCAAACCCGCGGGCCTTCTACAGCCTCTTCCTGTGCCGGAAAAACCCTGGACCCATGTAGCCATGGACTTTGTTACCGACCTCCCGCCCTCATCTGGAAACATGGTCATCTAGGTTGTGACCGACCGTTTTTCCAAGATGGCCCACTTTATCCCACCCGCCTGGGTTACCCTCTGCCCCCCAGCTGCCCAACATTTTTTTAGTCACTTTTTCCGTCTGGGACAGTCTCCCTTTACATATTGTCTCTGACAAGGAGTCCAGTTTATTGCTAAATTTTGGCGGGCTTTGGGGTGGTCAATTGCAGGTTCAGCTAGACTTCTCTTCCGCATACCACCCTCAGACTAATGGGCAGGTTGAGAGGGTTAACCAGGTGGGGCACCTACCTAGGCATTTTGTTGTCTGCCCGTCAAGATAACTGGTCTGATCTTCTTCCCTGGGCAGAGTTTTCTTATAACTCTTAGATTTCCGATCCGCTGGAGCCTCCCCCTTTTTTGTCGTGTTTGGGTTACATCCCCGCCCCGCCTCTCCCCCTGGCCACCTCATGTCATGTCCCCCGGGTGTGGATGCCCAAGTAAGGGACATCAAGGCTCTCTGGGAGCTCTCGCACGGGCCCTGCTACGGGGTTCTGCCGCACCAAAGCCCAGGCTGACAGGTACCGTAGGCCCCCGCCCCTATTTGAGCCGGCGATAGGGTTTGGTTGTTTCCCCCAAATATATTCGCTTTAGGGGACCTAGTTATAAGTAGGCCCTAAATACGTGGCCCCGTTTGAGGTACTACAACGACTTAACCCGGGGTCCTACAAGCTCCGCTTGCCTCCTACCCTGCGCATCCCGAACGCCTTCCATGTCCTCTCCTCAAGCCGGTGTACTGAATCGCTTCTCCCGGGGGCTGTCTCGCCTTCTCCTGTGGCCAACTCTGATAACATCTTTTAGGTCAAGGAGGTCTGGCACAGAAGACAGTGAGGGGGAAGCGGTTCTTTCCCCATTGACTGGAAGGGGTTCAGGCCGGAGAGCGGTCGTGGTAACCGGAGGCCAACTTTTCGCCTGACCTCCTCTCTAGGGTTTCAAAAAAAGAGGGGAGACCTAAGGGGAGGGGGAACTGTCACGGGGGTCGCGGGCTCCACTGCCCCCCGCGACCATCACCCTGCTCGCAGGGGATCCGGCGCGGTGCCTGCGGCTGTCCGCGACCATCCCTCTGCTGTCCCGGCCCCAGCGCCGCGTCCCTTACCCGTCCACGCTCCTGTGAACGCCGCTCCTGGCCGCTGTGCGCGTGGCCACTGCTTTAGGCGCGCGCGCGCCGACTTCTCTAAATTTAAAGGATCAGCCTCCCGATAATTGGTTTATTATCGGGCGCTGGTTCTATTTAAGGTATCCACCCCCAGCACTTCCTGCCAGTCTGGTGGTGTGTTTTTGGTGCGTTTAGAGAGTATTGGAGTTCAGTCTTGATTACCCGTGTACCATTCCCCCTTGCTTACGTTCCTGACCTTGCCTGTTTGCCGCCTGGGCCCCGACCGTCTCTGACTACGAACCTCTGCTGCCTGCCCTGACCTTCTGCCTGTCCCCGACTACGTCTCTGGATTACATCTTTGTACCACGCTGTACCCCGGCCGCCATCGCAAGCAAGTCACGTCAGGGGTAACGACCTGGTAGCCTCACGCCGCAGCAAGTCCATCCCGCTTTGCAGCGGGCTCTGGTGAAAACCGGGGGCTACTTAGATCCCGTTCCCTGGCGTGGCTTAGCTATCATCGCTTGCGTTGGCCCAGCGAATCCACTCTTCCGTTACAACAGGCTTAATTAATCTTCGGATATGAATTATGCTACAGAATTTCTTCTTTGGCGGTGAAAAAAAACATTTCTTTTACTGAATACAACTGCAGAAAAATACTTAGTTAACCCTTGGAAAGTAAATTGCGCAAAAGAAATGTGCTGCCAACAATTAACCCAGCTTTTTAGCATGTTAAAACGGGGTGAATTTTACGGAACACAAAAACAGAAAAACTTGTTTAAATTTAAACCCTTTGGATATGAATTAAGCTACAGGCAAAAATGTTTTCTTTGGCGGTAAAAAAGAACGTTTCTTTTACTAAGTACAACTGCAGAAAAATACTTAGTTAACCCTTGGATGTAAATTGCGCAAAAGAAATGCGCTGCCAACATATACCAGCTTTGTAGCGTGTTAAAACGGCGTGTATTTTATGGAACACAACAACAGAAAAACTTGTAATTAACCTTCGGATATGAATTATGCTACAGGCAAAATTTCTTCTTTGGTGGTGAAAATGAACGTTTCTTTTAGTGACCACAACAGCAGAACAACGCTTAATTAACCCCTGGATCTAAATTGCGAAAAATAAATGAGCAACCAAAAATTAAGTGGTATTTGGATTGTAAAAATGCTGTTTCTTTAACTGAATACAACAGCAACAGGCTTAGATAACCCTTAGATATTCAATGTGCTCAAGAACTGAGCAGATAGCATTAAAATGTATATGCAGTTGAATTGGATGCAAACTGACTTCAGTTCCAATACTCCACAAAATCAGAATTAGAATGTAAGAGAAGCAATCTCGGAGACAAGCTGTGACACCCCCCAAAAATCGCTGTATAAAAGTGAGTTCTTTAGTATGAGATATGACAAGCAGCAGCGGTGGCAACACCTTCCCTACACAGCACAGTGAGAGGAGTGTGAGGAGCGAGCATGGTGCCTGGACTTATATAGTACGGTGACATCACAGAATCCCGCCGGTCTCTGTTTGGCTTCATCTCTGCACATGTCATGTAGGCTATGCCTTTCTTCCCCCCAGACTTCTTTGCCCCATGTAACGCCATGTGCTCGCAGCCATTTTATCAATCAAAAACACGCTTCGTTCCCACGAATCACCCCAAACTTCGACTTTGTTCAGAATCGAAGTTTTCCTGAAATTCTAAAGAATTCCACTTCGTTAGAATTGATTTGCCCATCTCTAATGATAATGATGTTGCCGTGCTGGAGGGTGTTGTTGGGTGTTGTAGTGCAACTTTGGGGCTCACCTTCTGCAACCTTCCTGTCACGGTGGGGTCCGAGGTTGATGGAGCCCTTTCTCCTCTCAGCATATACACAAGGGAACGTCTTTAAATAAAATGTCTTTACACAATAATGGTGCAAATAGATGAAAATTTTACTGAAGGGATTAATTTTATACAGTTCGATACAGGTATATAAGGTCTTGAGTAAATGCAGGCTTGATCAGACTCCTTAGCTTCAGAGAGGGGGTTACCGTGGTTACTATGGATTTGGCCTTAGCAGATAGACAAAATGAAGTAGACAGACCTGCTCCAGGGACTTGCGATTTTCAGCCTTTATAAGGTGTGTGTGAATGGTTACTTGAAGTTACTTGAATAAACTTGAGAGAAGATGACGCTGTAAACGCTCACTGACGAGCAGGAGGGATACGCATGAACACACTGACTTGTAAGCCAGGAAGACATAGACGGTGAATGGGAGACCCTCTAACACTTCACCAATCCGACAGCAGGCACTACTAAATACAGAGAATGTCCTACTGAGACAATGAGGACACGCATAAGTCCTTATAGCTGCCTGGGACCAGGGTAGGGGACTAAACCTCAGTCCTGACAGGATTTCTGAAGTGATGCAGGGAGGTTAGATGTGACTCTGGCCAAGCCAGACTGCCAACTGCCCAAACCCGCACTGCCTCTTGGGTAGAGGGTGGGCGGAGCCAGCTTTCCCCTGGCCAATCACTAGAGACTGATGGGTTGCAGGGGAGGAGCTCTGATCAAGCTCAACACTTGTTTTACAGCCATATGAATTGACTAATCAATATCTCCTAGTGGGTTGCTATAGAAACTGTAACAACACCTTCACCACTAGAGGTCAATAATCACAGAATATCTCACAAACAGAAATACAGAAATACATTGCTCATTAAATATACTACAAGAGAGGCTTAAACTAGGATATAAACATGTAGGCCCTAATACACATAGTCCAGGGTTGCTAATGGCAACAACACACCTCCTGACGCCTGACAAATACTGGACTGGGCCGTTACAAACCCTAATGAGGTCCTAGTGTTTCCCTCTCCTCATACAAAACCTAATACTCATACCCTTCTAAAGATGAATTAGTCTGAATTTTCAGGCATATTACTCCAGATCATTACTGGAGCTGTCTGTAGTAAGTGTCCTTGCCCTCTTTATATACCACCAGCTTCCCTAGTGCTGCACACTGCTGAGCTGGTGACTAAGCTGCTGCAGCACCTCTTTAGCTAATCTCATGACAACTGATCCACCATGAGGTTAGACACAGGAGGTAGCAGGAGAGTCATCAGCAATGTGTAGGACATTCACTGGTCTGAAGCTGCTGTACTCCAGGATGTAATGAATTCTATTATCTGTATGTGGTGTGGTCTGCTAAAGCTGCCGACTACAGCATCTGAGCACAGAGTGGGGAAGGCTGCAGACTGAAATCTACTAGAAGCTATTCTGACAGCAGAGTCACTGGTCAGCAGTGTAGGAGCCAGCCTGCCCTGCAGCATATCCTGGTGGCTTGTGCTGTATGCCCGCTCCTCTCCTGTAACACTCTGCAGAGGTCCTGAAAGGCAGAAGAGAGGGTGGGGCAGAGAGAGGCATCACTGACACCTCGTTCTCGCTTAGGGGATTGTGGGAGCATGACCTCATAACGCTAGGCATGCTGGGAACTTCCTGTTAGCCTGCCTGGTGGTGACTTCAGGCTGAAGTCAGCTGTTTTGTATAGCAGGCATGTGACATGTAAAGCTTCTTTCACTAGGATTTTTTTTTAACCAGGTGTAATTAAAGAGTGTATTATTTTTTAATAGATAAATAAGTTATTTAATACAAATGTTGGTGATAGGCATTCTTTGAGAAGCTAGGGTTTAGTATTCTAAAGCTGGCTATATCAATTTCTTCAAGAGCCAATCTGCCCCAAAAGGAAACATTTTGCTCCTGATCCTAAGTAGCAAACAGACTGAATTAACAACCAAAATATGAACTCTGTATGCCTTCATAAACATTAACATAATTTTGTTGCAAGTGATCATCTAATTACCTGCAGGCATGTACAACATATGGCCTTTGGGTATTGCTGCTTTAGAGGCAGGCAAAAGGGTGTTCCTGGGTGGGCTACAGGTGATCTTGGGGAGGGGATGGGGAGTGGTCGTGGACTTAAGATATCCAGCCCCCACCTCCTGCAGTTTTGTGCAGGTCTGTTCCAACCCTTTTTGAAGCACTTAAAGGGGTTGTGTCACTACATCGATTCATCTTACCTCAGTCCTGTTTTTTCTGTTTCATTTCTGAATTTAGGGGCACGTTTACTAGCTACTACTGGCCTGCAGTGAGCAACCACTGAGTATACCAGGTCTGTAACTATAGCGACCAGAACTGGCAGCCAATCAGGAATTCACTGAATCAGAAGTAAATTGAAGATTTGTTACAACCTATAGAGGGGACAGTGAGCTTCCCAGCTCCTTTCCCATAATGCCTTGTGATATGCATATGCTTAGTAGTGGGCTAAAAGGCAATCAAAACACTACACACCTTAACTGGTGCTCTCCATAAGGAGAGATGTTCCCCTTCTCATACCCACATCATTGCCTCCCACCAGTCAAGCCAATATCGCTCGGGCTCTACACTGATGAGGGGCAAAACCCCGAAACGCGTATGTAGATGAGCAATATTGGCTTGACAGTTATTCCCTTTTGCTTCTCAAAGATTCAGTGAATCAGAAGTAAATTGAGGATTTGCTACAACCTATAGAGGGCGCAGTGAGCTTTCCAGCTCCTTTCCCATAATGCCTTGTGATATATTGGATAGGTAGCAATAGATCTACCACCTAGTTTTACCGCTGGATAGGTAGGGTATTACCCACTGCATATAAAGTGATCAGTGCCACTGATCACTCTCCATTGATGCCTGCCAGTGACAGTGACCAAAAATCTCTAGTGACCGGTGACCAAAAATCTCCAGTGACCGGTGACACAAAATTTCCAGTGACCAAAAATCTCCAGTGACTCAGTGGGTTAAAAGCAAATTGAGGATTTGTTACATCCAATAGAGGGCGCTTGAGATTCTCAGCTCCTTTCCCATAATGCCTTGTGATATGCAGATGCTTAGTAGAGTACAAAAAGGCAATTCAAAACTCTACACACCATATGGTGCTCTCCCCAAGGAGAGATGTTCTCCTTTCTTAACAAAGGGCAAGAAATATTTGCACTTTATGACAACTCAGATGCTGTTGATTTTCTTTATTTTTTACCTTATTGCTTTAGTATTACGTTTGAAACAACAACAATGTATGAACAACTGTATTGTAGTGGATTGTAGTACAACATAATATTCTACTGACACTTGATATAATAGAATTTGTTGTTTCAGAAAGGAGATACAAGAGAACCTGTATAACTCTTCTATCTCTGTTTTTTCCTTCTGGTTTCCTCTGCCATCCTCTCCTCTGGAATCTCCTTCTTTTCTTCTTTCTTATTGAGACTACCCCTGCCAAGCCTTTTTACTTCTGATTTGCTAGCTTACCAATCAGGAGGAGAAGCAGTGATTTAGACCCCACAAGATCACAGCTCCCATCAATTATGTTTGGTTGTGCTAAAGTCTATTGCCACCAATGAGAAAAATATGCAGTTATAGAGACAAAGCCACAAGAAGAGGGGGACATAGACAATTGCTGGGCAAGACAATAAAACCATGCACTTTCAATTATAGAAGTACAGTGAGAGTGTAGAGGCCCCTTTACAATTCTGCAGGGCTTTTGAGTGCAGTCCCTTGGACTCCTCAGCCAGGCATTAATTTGCACTTTTGTAACAGTCCCCCCTTTCCTATTCAGCTGGTGCTGGCACCTCAGCAACATCTTATAGTCTAACTACAGGCTGAGCACCTACTAGTTTTAGATGCAGCCAATGGGAATCTCGGCAGACAGATTTAGGTGGAGCCTTCATACACTTTGGCACATTTATCAAGGCAGTTTCGTCAGAATTCTGGCACAATTTGCACAAAACTAACGTCTTACAAGCTTTACGCCACAGTTCTTATGTGTTTTAGACAGTTTCAGACGCATCAATGCCTTGTCTGATAAGGGGGTGTGGCCTCTGCAAAAGGGGTATGGTTCCACGGGAAAGGACGTGGCTTAAAAGTGACAAAAATGCACCAGAATTTTGTCGCAGTTTGTGGTGTAAAAGAAGGCCAACTTAAAGATGGTACAAACTTAGACTACAATCATCCAATATACTGCTGACTACATTTCATGGTATTCACTGTATTATTTTTTTCCAACATTTAATGCAAATTTAAAAATGTAGCCAGGATGCACAATTCCTTTTTCATTCATTAAGGGTGCGTCGCCACGGCAGAGGACAAATACCGGTCGGTTTACCTGACCGGTATTTGTCCTGTTTTGCGGCCGTCCCCACGTCCGAGGGGGGGGGGCGGCTTTTCTCCACGATGAGCGGAGAAAAGCCCTCCCCCTTCACAAGCACACACTCCGTTTGAAAACTGGACGGAATATTGTGCTTGTAGAATGTTTTGCGGGCGGAAAAACCGCCAGACGGAAAACCCATGTAGTGGGGACTGCTGCACATGTTTTCCATGGGAGCCCATTGTGCTCATTTTCAGACGGTTTTTCAGGCGGTCTACAAAACAGAAAACCGCCTGAAAAAACGGCAGAAAACCCGTGCCGTGGGGACATGCCCTAATACACATAACATTTTTACTAAACTTGCGGTCCAAAGTATAGTCTTTTAAGCTGCTCTCACGTCAGATGATATTTTGCAGCATAGTATGGGCATCCAAACTTCACGTCTCTCAGGCTAATTCATTGTGTCCAATTCACGCCTCTCAGGCTAATTTATTGGACACAAGACTGATGCTGTCTTGTAGCACCTCTCCACAGGCACCCCACTTCTCCACTGACAGCCTTCAAGCCTCTGCCGGGTCTGCCTGCTGAGTATCAGGACTTTGCTGATGTATTTTTGTAAAAACAGGCAAATCCCTTCCTCATCATCCTTATGATTGTCCTATAAACCTGCTGCCCGGTACTAGTCCTCCTCAGGGCAGGGTCCATGCGTTGTCCGTTCCTGAGACCAACGCCATGTCGGCCTACATACAAGAGAAGCTCCAGAAGGGCTTTATCTACAAGTCCTCCTCTCAAGTCGTCCCTGTATAGATTACGCAGTCTCAACAAAATAACCATTAAAAACTGCTACCCCTTACCGCTAATCCCATAACTCTTTGATAGGCTCCACAGTGCGACAATTTTTTCCAACTTGGACTTGCGGGGGGGCTTAAAATCTTGTTCCATCTGGGAAGGTGACAAGTGGAAGACAGCCTATAATTCCCGTGATGGGCATTTTGAATAATTAGTAATGCCTTTTGGCCTTTGCAATGCCCTGGCAGTCTTTGAGGAGTTTGTTAAAATTTTGTACTGTACGTCTGTACTCCTGTGTTTTTGTATACCTGGATGACATCCTGTTTTTTTCTCCTGATCTGGAAGCACATCGCTCATTTGTGCCAGGTACTCAGATGTCTACATGAAAATCATCTCTACGCCAAACTGGAGAAATGCCTCTTACACCAAAGCAGTCTCTCCTTCCTTGGCTACATAATCTCAGACAAGGGGCTCAAACTAACCCTGCTAAGTTGTCCACCATCTTGCAGTGGCCTCAACCCGCTGGTTTTCGGGCCATACAGTGCTTCTTGGGGCTTACCAATTATTATCGTCAATTTATCCCACATTTGTCCACGGTGGTGACTCCTATTGGGGCACTCACCAAGAAGAATAGTAACCCGAAGCTTTGGCCACAGGCGGTCGAAGATGCCTTCTCTCGGCTTAAGTGTGCATTTTCCTCAGCACCCATCCTATCTCAACCTCACAATGAAAAATCTTTTTTACTGGAGGTCGATGCTTCTTCTGTGTGAGTAGAGAGACCCTAGAGCAGGCTCAGACTGGGCCGCTGGGGGATCAGTGAATCCCCCGGTGGGCCCCCCCGAGCTGCTGTGGGCCCTGGAGGCAGTGCCACCGCTCCCCGGGGCCCATCCGCGCATCCGGTCCCTGGACGCCCGGGTCCGTGTCCCGAGCATCCAGAGACCGGGCCCGGTGGCCGGGGACTAATGTCCCCGACTCCCGGGACTGCGTGGTGTCAGCGGAGCACAGTGCCACTCGCGCCGTGCTCCGCTGAACTCCCTGGCAGGCTGAAGACGCTAGGCCTTCAGCCTGCCAGGCGCCGGCCCCTACTGCTGACGTAGGTGGCGCAGTGACATCACATCACCGCGCCACCTATGCAGGGCGACACGAACCTGCGGGGAGCTCAGAGCGGCCGGGACCGGGCAGGCTACTCTAAAGGGGGGCCCTGGCTACTCTAAAGGGGGGCCTGGCTACTAAAGGGGGCCCTGGCTACTCTAAGGGGCCCGGGGCTACTGAAGGGGGCCCTGGCTACTAAGGGGCCCGGGGTACTCTAAAGGGGGGGCCCTGGCTACGAAGGGGGCCCCTACTCTAAAGGGGGGCCCTACTACCCAAAGGGGGCCCTGGTACTAAAGGGGCCCGGCTACTCTAAAGGGGGCCCTGGCTATGGGGGGGCCTTGGACAAAAGGGGTCCGGCTACTAAAGGGGGCCCTGGCTTTTCAAAAGGGGGGCCCGGTTACTAAAGGGCCCTGCTAACAAAGGGGTCCTACTCTTAAAAGGTGCCCTGGCTACTAAAGGGCCCTGGCTAAAAAGGGGGGCCCGGGTATCTAAAGGGGGCCCCTTTTGCTAAAAAGGGGGCCGGCTATCTTAAGGGGGCCCTGGCTAATCTAAGTGGGCCCGGGCTAAATAAAAGGGGCCCTAGCTACAAAGGGGCCCTTGCTAACAAAAGGGGGTCCCTGCTATCTTAAGGGGACCCTGGCTTTAAGGTGGGGCCCTGGCTAACTAAAGGGGGCCCTGGCTACTCTAAAGGGGGCCTTGGCTATCTAAAGGGGGCCCTAGCTAATCTAAAGGGGGGCCGGGCTTACTAAAGGGGGCCTTGGCTATCAAAGTTGGGCCCTGGCTATCAAAGGTGGGACCTGGCTAACAAGGGGCCCTGGCGAACTAAAGGGGGGCCCTGGCTAATAAAGGGGGACGCTGGCTAATAAAGGGGGGCCCTGGCTAATAAAGGGGGGCCCTGACTAATAAAGGGGGGCCCTGGCTACATAAAGGGGGCCCTGACTAACTATGGGGGCCCTGGCTACGTAAAGGGGGGTCCTAGCTACTTAAGGTGGCCCTGGCTACTAAATGGGCCCTGGCTAACAAAGGGGGCCCTGGCTATCTAAAGGGGGGCCCTGGCTACAAAGGGGGGGGCCCCATGCTATCTTAAGGGGGGCCCTGGATATTTTAAGTGGGGCCCTGGCTAACTAATGGGGGGCCCGAGCTACAAAGGGGGCCCTGGCTTACAAAGGGGGCCCTGGCTATCTTAAGGGGGGCCCTGGCTATCTTAAGTGGGGCCCTGGCTATCTAAAGGGGGGCCCTGGCTACTAAAGAGGACCCTGGCTATCTAAAGAGGGCCCTGGCTATCTAAAGGGGGGCCCTAGCTACTAAAGGGGGGCCCTGGCTACTAATGGGGGGCCTTGGCTATCAAAGGGGGCCCTGGCTATCAAAGGGGGGCCCTGGCTAACAAAGGGGCCCTGGCAAACTAAAGGGGGGCCCTGGCTAATAAAGGGGGGCCCTGGCTAATAAAGGGGGGCCCTTACTACATAAAGGGGGGCCCTGACTAATAAAGGGGGGCCCTGGCTACATAAAGGGGGCCCTGACTAACTATGGGGACCCTGGCTACGTAAAGGGGGGCCCTGACTAACTATGGGGGCCCTGGCTACATAAAGGAGGGCCCTGGCTACATAAAGGGGGCCCTGACTAACTATGGGGCCCTGGCAACATAAAGGGAGGTCCTGGCTACCTAAAGGGGACCCTGACTATCTAAAGGGGGCTCTGACTACCTAAAGGGGGCCCTGACTAACTAAAGGGGGCCCTGACCACCAAAAGGGGGGCCCTGACTACCTATGGGGGCCCTGGCTACAAAAGGGTGCCCTGACTACCGAAAGGGCCCGGGCTAAAATAAAGGGGGTCCTTGCTACATAAAGGGGCCCCTGGCTAACTAAGGGGCCCTGACTAACTAAGGGGGCCCTGGCTACATAAAGGGGGCCCTGACTAACTAAGGGGGCCCTGACTACATAAAGGGGGCCCTGACTAACAAAGGGGGCCCTGGCTAACAAAGGGGGTCCTGACTAACAAAGAGGGGCCCTGGCTACGTAAAGGGGGGCCCTGACTATCTAAAGGGGGGCCCTGTCTACATCAAGGGGGGCCCTGACTATCTAAAGGTGAGCCCTGGATACCTAAAGGGGGCCCTGGATAACTATGGGCCCTACTAACTAGGGGGCCCTGACTACATAATGGGGCCGGCACAAAAGGGGGGGGGCCCTGGCTACATAATTGGGGCCCTGGCTACATAATTGGGGGCCCTGGCTACATAATGGGGGCCCTAAATAACTAGTGGGGCACTTGCTACCTAAAGGGGGGCCCTGGCTATCTAAAGGGGGCCCTACCTACACACTAGCTAAAGAGTGGGCCCTGACTTCCTGCACACTGGCTAAAGGGGTGGCCCTGACTTCCGGCTCACTAGCTAAAGGTGGCCCCTAACTACCTGTAAACCCCCCTAAAAGAGACCCCTAACTGCCTGTAACTACTAAAGGAGGCCTTAACTGTCTGTAATACTACCTAAAGGAGGCCCCTTACTGCCTGTATACTACCAAAAGGGAGACCCCTAACTGCCCTGTATACTACCTAAAGGAAACCCCTAACTGTCTGTATACTACCTAAAGGAGACCCCTAACTGTCTGTATACTACCTAAAGGAGGCTTTAACTGTTTAACTGCCTGTATACTACCTAAAGGGGTCCCTAACCGTTTGAACCTATATAAAGGGGACCCTAACTACCTACAGCTTACCTAACTGGGTGCAACCGCCTACCTACAGCCTAACTAATTGGGACACCAACACCTACCTACAGCCTACCTAACTGGGGTCCACCAACCTAACTGTAGCCTATCAACTTGCCTAACGGGGGCCCTGCTTATCTACATGGGGGCTGTTTACCTACCCACCCATGGCTAGGGAACCCACCAACCTACCTAGGGCCGGGCTTCCAACTTATCCACGTGAGTCTACCTACCTAAAGAGGGGCCCATCTAGTTACCTTGGGCCTTGCTTATTTGCCTACCTACCTAGGGTCCTACCTACTTACCTGGTAATATAATTTAGAGGAAAGCAGCCCATAGCTGTAGCATTATCTCCAGGGGTTAGTCCTCTCCCCACCCCCCAACCCCTTAGGAATACTAGCCTCTAAGTTTTTGGCTTGTACCCCCCTCTCCCACCCCTGGGTAGTTTGTACAGAGGTGGGAATAGGTGAAGAGATGCTGGAAAATTGAGGATTTTAAGATATTTTGTGTAATTTCTGCAGGAATTTAGTTGTGGCCAGGACCCAAATCATCATGGGGGTGTGGAACGGATGCAGAAGAAAAAAGGGGAAAAAGAACGACTCATCAGTGAAGACGCTCCGGGGATCCCTGATATCAGGGGTTATGTTACTTCTATATTGGATCAGTGCTGTATTCACTGTAATGTAATGTGATGTGACCTGAGCTGGTGTCTGACCTCTATATGGTCTCCATATGGCGGTGTTGTAGGTTATATTGGCATTAGTATAGTGGCAGTGTACATGTGCCCCTGATTGTAAGACTGAGGGAACACCTGACCCTGTGATAGGATTAGACTTTCTTTCTTGCTGGTGTTTTATTATAGAAGGTGTGAGGTGCGTGACCAAGGAAACGTGGAGGGGATATGTATGTGGGGGGGAGGGGGATATGGATGGGAACTACTTACCCTGTGTCCCATGATATGTTAGCCCGACCAATGTGTGAGACAGTCAGATATGTGAGACAGACAGACATGTGACTCACTTGGTATAGTGTACTTCACAATACAGTTCTGTTTTTTCACACTCTCTTATGTGGTAAAATGGTTGCATTTATGTCATAGAGGCCGGTAATATTTTCATGTACAGTAGGGTGGGCCCCCCAAGATCAACTCCCCTGTGGGCCCCAGACCCCCCAGTCCGACACTGTCCTAGAGGCAAGATCATCACATGCGGTTTCTTCTCAAAAACTTTTTCTCCCACAGCGAAGAACTACACGATCGGGTATCGCAAACTACTGGCCATAAAACTGGCCTTGGAAGAGTGGCACCACCTTCTAGAGGGGCCTCGTCACCCGGTCGCTATATATACTGACCGTAAGAATCTTTTGTACCTCCAGATGGCACAACGTCTTAACCCACAACAAGCCAGGTGATCCCTCTTTTTCTTCCGGTTTAACTGTTTGATCAATTTCCGTCCCCCTGAGAAAAACATCAAGGCTGACGCCCTTTCCTGTGCTTCTGATGTTATTGGGGAAGAGTCAGCTCCTTCTTACATCAGACCTCCGGAACGCCAGATCTCCACATCCCGTGTGGACCTCCAACATGTTCCTCCAGGCAAGACAGATGTGGGTCCTGCACTTTGGGGAAGAATTCTCAAATGTGGCACTGCTCCCTGGGGGCCGGTCACCGTGACGTACGACAGACATGGCAAATAAATTTTCACCACTTCTATTGGCCCCATTTTGTCAAGTAATTACACACGCCGCAGTACATCGTGTGTTTCGGGAGCTTGCATGGGGCCATAGACATGCATTACTTGCGGTGCGTAATCGTCGCAAGTAATTACTACAATCATCCAATATACTGCTGACTACATTTCATGGTATTCACTGTATTTTCTTTTTCCAACATTTAATAAAAATTTTTAAAATGTAGCCAGGATGCACAATTTCTTTTTAATTCATTAATACACATAACATTTTTACTAAACTTGGGGTCCAAAGTATAGTTTTTTTAAGCCGCCCCACTTAGATGATTTTTGCAGCTTTAGTATGGGCATCCGGGACTTCACATCTCTCGGGATAATTCATTGTGTCCAATTCACGCCTTCAGGCAAATTTATTGGACACAGGACTGCTGCTGTTGTAGCACCTCTCCACAGGCACCCCACTTCTCCACTGACAGCCTTCAAGCCTCTGCCGGGTCTGCCTGCTGAGTATCAGGACTTTGCTGATGTTTTTTCGGCCCCATAGACATGCATTACTCGCGGCGCGTAATCACCGCAAGTAATTGACATATCATATCTCCCCGCTTTAATACATCGAATTGTACGAGCGGGGAGAGGAGGTGTAATCCATAGTTCTCTTTGAGAACTATATATTAAAGTAGTTATGGGGAGCATTTTCCCACGTATTAAGCGCAGTACACCGCAAAATACACGGCGAAATGTGCCCCAAAATAAGCCGTGTGAACATACCCTTAGAGTATGTGATAGTGGTGGTGGTTCATATAGAGTGCTAAGGCCCAGTTTTTGTGATCCTTAGTCCTGTGGTCTGGATTAATTGCCAGACTGCAGAGAGATGAAGGGAAAAATGTAACCATTGGAAGCCTGGGTTTCATCCAGACTGTTGCTAGGAAGTCCCATAGCTCTATTTACTAGTCATGGATTTCTGCAAGAGACTAAGTAACTTTATGGAGAGAGTTGCTGCCTAGCTGAGCATGGAGAATGTCTTGGACAGGTACACTAAGGTGTGTACATGAGATGCAGTGTAATAGCGAGTCATGTGCCTGGCTTGCGGAACAAATGTTGTCCAGATTGTTGCCTCTGGCCTGGCCCATCTAGATCCAGCTCTCCTGGGGTTGCTCTGCTATCCCCTTGTAGTCACAGCTGGAAGTTGCTACAGGATGGGGTTGTAATACTCCTTGCAATACCAAGACTGCATCCAAATAAGGGACAATTTATTTAAAAGGGAACTCTACTGGCTGCTAGCTGCAACATATACACCCATGTTAGTCCATGATAACTGTTACTTAATACAAATGAATAATAACCTGCACATATGTGTTTTTTTTACCATTACCATTTACCATTTTTGCTCCTGAAAGGGCCTTTTGCTCCTGAAAGAGAGGTTGCAGCACAGCCAAACAGCAGTGTGGGAAAGGTTTAAAGCTGAGTATTTTGAGCGAGTGAACGAGTCTGCGAGTGTGTTTGCCTTAAAGTGTGTTTCTTTTAAGTGTTGGAGACTCAAGATTGAGAGACTTTAGATTTGGGGAGTTTAGAGGGGACAGAATTGTATTGCTTATTATTATAATTTAGTCATATTCTTTTTGGTAACATCCCCATGAGTTCCATGTTTGACAATGCTGTCCAGTGCACAACCTGTGCAATGTATGCCATCCTTGAGCAAAAAGTTCGAGGGGCATACTGGCTGTGCAAGATGGTGTGCACACTGCACATTTAGAAGCCGGATCCTGGATCTAAATGAGCAAGTGGGAAAAACTGAGATCCATTGCCAACGTGGAAGCGAGTTTGCCGCTCACTGAGCACTCACTCTCTGGTGTAGATGCTGGTGAGGGTAGCAGCATGGAGGTTCATGAACATGAGGCTGCTAGATGGGTAACAGTCAGAAAGAAGGGTAGAGGGGAAGAGTGTCAGGAAGGGTAGTCCTGATTTGGTACACCCCAACAAATTTTGCAAGATTGGCAATTGGGGGTATCAGCCAAAAAAAACGTTGCGGGGCAAGACATACCC
>JAODAL010043615.1:0-33677 GCA_025379985.1 Phyllomedusa bahiana
GTGAATAAAGGCTGTAGCCGCCCCTGCCCTCCGCTTGCAGTCAGTGAAAGCGTACCGCACCTGCCCCCGCTTGCAGTCAGTGAAAGGTAGCCGCACTGCCCTCCGTTGCAGTCTGAATAGTTAGCCGCACCGCCCTCCGTTTGCAGTCTAATAGGCGTACCCCCCTGCCCCCCCCGCTTCATCAGTGAATGGGCTGTAGCCCCGCCCTGCCCCCCTTGCAGCAGGGAATAGGCGGCCCCGCCCTTTTGCAGTCAGTGAATAGGCTTAGCCCCCCCTGCCCCAGTTTGCAGCTTTGTTTAGAAATTTCCGCACCTGCCCCGCTTGCACAGGAATGGCTGTACCGCACCTCCCCCGCTTCATATAATTGGCGAAGCCCACCTCCCTCCGTTTTGCAGTAAAAGAATGTTGTAGCCCACCCCCCTCCGCTTGCATCATGAATAGGCGGGCCGCACCGCCCCCGCTTGCAGCAGTAAAGGGTTTTTTTTCCCGCCCCCCCGTTGGAAAACCCCTGCCCCCCCCCCCGCTCTGAATACCTGCCCCCTGCCCTCCCTTGCAGTCATAAATACGTACCGCATTTTGCCCTCCGCTTGCAGTCAGTGAAAACTGTACCGCACCTGCCCCCGCTTCATCATGAATGGGCTGTAGCCGCACCGCCCTCCGTTGCGTCGTGAAAAAGGGCTGTAGCCCACCTGCCCTCCCTTGCAGTCAGTGAATAGTCTGTAGCCGCACCTGCCCCCCCTTGCATCATAAAGTGGCCGCCCCACCGGCCATCACCGCCCCTTCCTCCGCAGCGTCATGAACCCACGCCTGCGCTCCACACGCTGCCCCCGCGGAGGGACGGGCGGCCGCGCTTTTAGGGCCCTATATTTTACATGCGCACACATTTGGACGCGCACGGAGTTTTGTTATTGTTGTCACGGGGGCGGGGCCCGCGCCGGGGAGAGGGCGCTGACGTCACCCATTTTCCCGGGCCCGCCCCGGCCGGGCGCTCTGGGAGACAGGGGGCGGAGCCTGCGCTGCCGGGGGGCGGGGGGAGGAGGGGGGGGGGCACGCTGAGCGTCCCACGTGTGACATTTCTTCCCGGCCAATAATCTGTGTTTGGGCTCTTCGACTCTGCCTTCCCCCGGTGACTCGGTCTCCGGCTCAGCAGTGCCGCCGCCGCTGTCAGCCCGTGCCGTCTATGTGTGTGAGCTGCTGGGGCGGCTTCTGCCTTGTTTGTGTTTGCTTGGTGATTATTTGGTAACTGTGTCCAGGGGCTATGGAGGCAGACGGGAGCCAGGCCACCCCCGGGAGTCCGAGCGATTCTCAGCACGACCCCGGGTAAGTTGGAGGAGGGCTCCCCTGGCGGTGCCCCGCTGCTGCCATGCCCGGGTGCCCCTCTTCTGTAAGTTACACGTCAAAATGGCCGATGTACATCGGCGACTTGTCTTTGTTTTTTTTTGAGAAGATGTTTATCGGCGGCCTGAGCTGGCAGACGTCCCCAGGTAAGGCTGCGCTGCTGCCCCGCTGTCTGTGGCTCTTTGTTCCCTCTCTGCCTCCCACTTGTGCTCCGTTATTTATTTATTTCCCCTCCGAGTCCTCTATTCGACCCCTGTCGCTGTTTGGGGCTGTGTGGCCGGGGCTGGCCGCCCGCTGACGCCTGTCATCTCTTCTGTTTGTGCACAGACAGCCTCCGGGACTACTTCAGCAAATTCGGCGAGATCCGAGAATGCATGGTGATGAGGGACCCCACCACCAAGCGCTCCAGGTGAGGAACACACCCCCTGCCTCCGAATGCAGAGCTGCCCATCTACTCGTGTGCCCGCTCTCCTCTAGCTCCTGGCTGCTGCCTGCCGAGCAGTGGTGGGGACTGAGCCCAGAGTCTCGTAGGTGAAGAGCCGACACTTCTCAGGACCGTGCAGACTCGGGGAAAGTTCATCCTAGTAAACGGGATTCTTCCCCTAGTACTTCTTGTTGTGTATATGTGTGTACAGCTATGTTCTGCCTGTAATGTTACTGGGGCTCTAGGAGAAGGGGGTGCCCAGCATGTTACCGGGGAGCCCTAGGAATGGGGGTGCCCAGCAGGTTACCGGGGAGCCCTAGGAGAAGGGGGTGCCCAGCATGTTACCGGGGGCCCTAGGAGAAGGGTGCCCAGCAGTTACCCCGGGGAGCCCTAGGAGAAGGGGGGGCCCACATGTTACCGTGGAGCCCTAGGAGAAGGGGGTGCCCAGCTGTTACCGGGGAGCCCTAGGAGAAGGGGGTTGCCCAGCAGTTACCGGGAGCCCCAGGAGAAGGGGGGTTTCCCAGCATGTTACCGGGGAGCCCTAGGAGAAGGGGGTGCCCAGCATGTTACCGGGGAGCCCTAGGAGAAGGGGGTGCCCAGCATGTTACCGGGGAGCCCTAGGAGAAGGGGGTGCCCAGCATGTTACCGGGGAGCCCTAGGAGAAGGGGGTGCCCAGCATGATACCGGGCAGCTCGAGGAATGGGGGTACCAAGCATGTTACCGGGCAGCTCAAGGAAAAGGGGGTCCCAACAATGAAACCGGGGAGCCCGAGCAATGGGGGTACCAAGCCTGTTACCGAAGAGCTCCAGGAAAGGGGGTGCCCAGCATGTTACCGGAGCTCCAGGAAAGGGGGTGCCCAGCATGTTACCGGAGCTCCAGGAAAGGGGGTGCCCAGCATGTTACCCGGAGCTCCAGAAAGGGGTGCCCAGCATGTTACCGAAGAGCTCAGGAAAGGGGGTGCCCAGCATGTTACCGGGAGCTCCAGAAAGGGGTTGCCCAGCAGGTTACCGGGGAGCTCCAGGAAGGGGGTGCCCACATGTTACCGGGTGAGCTCCAGGAAAGGGGTGCCCAGCATGTTACCGGGGACTCCAGGAAAGGGGGTGCCCAGCATGTTAACCGATGAGGGCTCCAGGAAAGGGGGTGCCCAGCATGTTACCGGAGCTCCAGGAAAGGGGGTGCCCAGCATGTTACCGGGGAGCTCCAGGAAAGGGGGTGCCCAGCATGTTACCGAAGAGCACCAGGAAAGGGGGTGCCCAGCATGGTACCGTCGAGCTCCAGGAATGGGGGTGCCCAGCATGTTACCGAAGAGCTCCAGGAAAGGGGGTGCCCAGCATGTTACCGAAGAGCTCCAGGAAAGGGGGCGCCCAGCAGGTTACCGGGGAGCTCTAGGATAAGGGGGCGCCCAGCAGGTTACCGGGGAGCTCTAGGATAAGGGGGCGCCCAGCATGTTACCGGGGAGCTCCAGGAAAGGGGGTGCCCAGCATGTTACCGGGGAGCTCCAGGAAAGGGGGTGCCCAGCATGTTACCGAAGAGCTCCACGAAAGGGGGTCCCCAGCATGTTACCGGGGAGCTCCAGGAAAGGGGGTGCCCAGCATGTTACCGGGGAGCTCCAGGAAAGGGGGTGCCCAGCATGTTACCGGGGAGCTCCAGGAAAGGGGGCGCCCAGCAGGTTACCGGGGAGCTCCAGGATAAGGGGGCGCCCAGCAGGTTACCGGAGCTCAAAGGGGGCCCCAGGTTACCGGGATCGGGTAAGGGCGCCCAGCAGGTTACCGGGACCAGGAAAGGGGGCGCCCAGCAGTTTACCGGGAGCTCCAGGATAAGGGGGCGCCCCCCAGGTTACCGGAGCCCAGGAAAAGGGCCCCAGCAGGTTACGGGATCAGGATAAGGGGGTGCCCAGCAGGTTACCGGGGAGCTCCAGGAAAGGGGGCGCCCAGCAGGTTACCGGGGAGCTCTAGGATAAGGGGGCGCCCAGCAGGTTACCGGGGAGCTCTAGGATAAAGGCGCCAGCGTAGGGGAGCTCTAGGATAAGGGGCGCCCAGCAGGTTACCGGGAGCTCTAGGATAGGGGCGCCCACAGGTACCGGGGAGCTCCAGGATAAGGGGGCGCCCAGCAGGTTACCGGGGAGCTCTAGGATAAGGGGGCGCCCAGCAGGTTACCGGGGAGCTCTAGGATAAGGGGCGCCCAGCAGGTTACCGGGGAGCTCCAGGATAAGGGGGCGCCCAGCAGGTTACCGGGGAGCTCTAGGATAAGGGGGCGCCCAGCAGGTTACCGGGGAGCTCTAGGATAAGGGGGCGCCCAGCAGGTTACCGGGGAGCTCTAGGAGAAGGGGGCGCCACAGTTACCGGGAGTCTGGATATGGGTCGCCCAGCAGGTTACCGGGAGCTCTAGGATAAGGGGGCGCCCAGCAGTCCGGGACTCTGGAAAGGGGCGCCCAGCAGGTTACCGGGGAGCTCAAGGATAAGGGGGCGCCCAGCAGGTTACCGGGGAGCTCTAGCAATCACTCCACATAATGAGTGCAGTTGTGCTGTTAATGTTTGGCTCTTTTTTAAATTTCCATGTTGTTTCTGTGCTGAATGTTTAGCGCTCATTGTCATTTCTCTTGTTCTTTGTCTGATTTCAGAGGCTTCGGCTTTGTTACGTTTGCAGATCCTGCAAGTGTAGATAAAGTATTAGCTCAACCCCACCATGAATTAGATTCCAAGACGGTATGTGGTGCTTTTTATTTCTCTCTTCTTTTCTGTTGGTTGTCTTGCTGTACTGGCGTGTCTGCCACCAGGCACCTCACACCTGCTCTGCCTCAAGTGTTAGCATTGCACCTTGCCCATCCCATGCATCTTCTACACCTTGCAGTTGCTTCTGTATTAATAGGCAATCCCACTGACAGGCGTTGAATATTTGTGTTGCCAGTTTATATATATATATATATATATATGTGTGTGTATGTATATATTAATGGCATGTTTGTGTCTGTCACTACATTCTCGTGTGTGTATGTATGTGTATATATATATGTGTATATATGTATATATATGTATATATAGATAGATAGATAGGTTAGTTAGTGTTGTGTGTGTGTATATAGTAATGACATGTTTGTGCCACTACAATCTTATGTAGTGGATATCTATGTGTGTGTGTGTGAAATAGTGTATGTGTGTATATATATATGTATATATATATATATTATATATATATTAATATATATTATATATATATATTATATATATATATAATATATACGCACACACCTAGACATAGGGATATCCATAATTAAGATTGTAGTGACACAAACATGTCATTAATATATATACACACACATAACTAAATATATATATAATATATATATGTGTGTGTGTATATGCATACACTTTTCTATATATACGTATGAGCTTTTGAGGAAAGAAGTGTATGTGTCTATCTCATTATATAGGATACTTCTTTCTCCAGCAGCTAGCAGGTGGTTTAGGGGTTATTCCTTTCATGAAATCCAGGACTTTTTGCTATGGCATTTGACTTGGCTGTGTTAGGCGACATCCACACTTGCCAGAAGTGCTGTGGATTTGGGCAGAGAAAATCCAAAGCATGTTAATGTCCCGGTCATGTCGCTGAGATTTGAACAAATCTTGTGTACGTGGTGTGAAACTTCTCTGTGCAGATTTTAAAATCTGCATTCTGTTGCCAATTTCAGCCCTTTAAATGGGGTAAAATCCGCATGTTACACATGCAGATTTTACCTGTGGGCTTGGGGGGGGGGGGGGGAAATAAATTGATAGTTGTATTTACAGCAGAGCCTTCTGTCCCATGTGGATGCAGCTTTTTCATACAGTCTGAGTGTAGCCTATAGGCTCCCCAGCTTTGGCTCCAGGTCCTCGCAGCATTGTCTGTGCAGCTCACTTAGGCTCTCCTGTGTTTGGAAAGCACAAGGAGAAAACATAACCTTTTTTTTGCAACCTATTACCCAGTTTAATTATGCCTTAACAAAGATTGGAGAAAGGCCGCTGACAAAAGCTCCCCTGTATTGCTGGTACGGTGGTTAATGAGGAAGGAAAGGTGAGCTAATTACACTGATTAGATAAAGGATTTTTTAACAACTGTTAAATGTCAGATTTTTAACTGTGTACTCATTCAGGCAAGCTCACTTACTGATATAAATGGAAAATAAGCAAGGGGAGAAGCGCAGGCACTGAAATATACAGTGACATTGTTATTCTACTAGTGCATGTTCAGTGTGGTGTCTGTAATTACTCACCCATCTAGCCATGTGCACCTGCATTTGTTTTATGTGTATATACAGTCTTTACCAACTTCTCCAATCAAGGTCATTGAACTTCATGCCTGCTTCTTTTTGTTGCCTGGTCATACAGTGGTAGGGCGGCCAGCTGGTTATAATTTCCTTGAAAGTAATATTTAAGGAGCAAGGTTTGAGCAGCTGTAATGTTACTCATAGGCCAAAGAATAGACTTTTTTGGGGGGGGGGGTCAGTGTTCAGGTACAAGAAGGCAGAGCGGTCCGTGGAAGGTAATGGCATGTTTGTCTGTCACTACGTTCTTGATTATTGCGTTGTCTAGTCTGACTCGTGTTGCAACGTTCAGTGCAGGAGGCAGCTCGGTTGGGTTTTGGCATGGTCACCGCTCTTATTTACACTTACGTTAAAAGCTTTGATTTTAGGTAATGGCCCGTAAACCTCAGAAATAGTGTCTTAGTCCTTTTTTTCCTAGCGGATTTGTAGATACAGTAAGTAGAAGTCGTCTTGACTAACTTTTTATTTTGTGTTAGAATTTTACTGTATGTAATAGTCGTAAATATGCATATGGTGAGCACCATCCATGAAGGTCTTAAAGGCAATATTTTCTATAGGAGAAGTGTAACCTCCTTAAATGTGTACACTTGTGGTACCGAGATATTATCAGCACTGTCACAGATGTTGTTCTAGTTACCACTGTATGTTGAATCTTTTATCTCCCGAAGTCTGTAAGGAAGGGTCTCACCTGTTGCATTCACCTTTTTTTCTGACCACACAGTGCTTTTATGAGACATGAACCAACGATCTTACTGTTCTTGCTTAATGTGTAGTTAGAGGAATTAATGGCTCATTTGAAGGTGCTATATGTTGACCTGTATATAACCACAGCAGCCACTAGTAGAAAACATAGGGCCATATTTATGAAACTGTTTAGGTCTAAAACTCACTCTTTTGCCCATAGTAACCTATGGGCAAAAAAGTGAGTTTTAGACCTAAACAGTTTCATACACGTGGCCCATAGTCTTCTTTAATGTCATTACCTGTTAAGGTTTAGAAGCCCATTTTAGTATAGTGGTATAAAAAAAAAAAATCTTTAATGTCATTACATATTGGTAAGCTTTGTAAACCCATTCTAGTATACAGTCTTTACTATTGTTACCCATTTTAAGCTTTTACGAGCCCATTTAAGCATAGTGGTATATATTGTCTTAAACCTTTAAAAATGGGTAATAACATTGATAGGCCCATTTGAGTATAGTGGTATACAAAGTCTTTAACGTTATCAATTTTTTAATCTTTGTAAGCCAATTTTAGTATTATATACATTTTCTTTAATATTGCCCATTCTTAAGGTTTGTTAGCCCATTTTAGTATAGTAGTATGCATAGTCTTTAACGTTATCCATTTTTAAAGTTTGTAAGTAAATTTTGTATAGTGGTGTACATAGTCTTTAGTATTACTAATTTTTAAGCTTTGTAAGCCCATTTTAGTATAGTGGTATACATAGTGCTTAATGTTATTATCCATTTTTAAAGTTTGTAAGCCCATTTTGTATAGTGGTGTACAGTGTCTTTAGTATTGTTGCCCATTTTGGTATAATGGTATGCACGGCCTTTAGCGTCATTAACCATTTTAAGCTTTGTAAGCCCATTTTAGTATAGTGGTATACATAGCCTTGAGCGTCATTAACCATGTTAAGCTTTGTAAGCCCGTTTTGTATAGTAGTATACATAGCCTTTAATAGTGTTACCCATTCTTAAGCTTTGTAAGCCCATTTTAGTATTGTGGTATACATGGCCTTTAAAGTCATTACCCATTTTTTAGTATAGTGGTATACATAGCCTTTAGCGTCATTAACCATTTTAAGCTTTGTAAGCCCATTTAGTATAGTGGTGTACATAGTCTTCAGTATTGTTGCCCATTTTTAAGCTTTGTAAGCCCATTTTAGTACAGTGGTATACATGGCCTTTAGCGTCATTACACATTTTAGTATAGTGGTATACATAGCCTTTAGCATCATCATTACCCATTTTAGTATAGTGGTATACATGGCCTTTAGCATCATCATTACCCATTTTAGTATAGTGGTATCCACTGCCTTTAGCGTCATTACACTTTTAGTATAGTGGTATACATAGCCTTTAGCGTCATTACCCATTTTAGTATAGTGGTATACATAGCCTTTAGCGTCATTACACTTTTAGTATAGTGGTATACATAGCCTTTAGCGTCATTACCCATTTTAGTATAGTGGTATACATAGCCTTTAGCGTCATTACAATTTTAGTATAGTGGTATACATAGCCTTTATCGTCATTACCCATTTTAGTATAGTGGTATACATAGCCTTTAGCGTCATTACACTTTTTTAGTATAGTGGTATACATAGCCTTTAGCGTTATTACCCATTTCTAAGGCTTGTAGGATCACAGTGGGTGTTCTGTGTGCATGTTCCTCTTCACATTGTACTTCATGATTAAAGTGGAGTGCTGCCTCTATATTACAGGGCACCTGGTGATTTTCGATTAAAAATGTTGGTGGCATTATTAAATCCATTGCTGCCTTTTCAAGTAAATGGGGCGGTGGGGGGAATCTATTGCAGCAGATTTCTCAGTGGAGCTGCTTAGATTGGTGTGTTTATCTCAGGAACATTTTGAAGGCTTACACATAGCTTCTTGCCAGCCACAACATTTGCTTATTTCAAGTCCTCTAGGGAAAATCCACTTATTTATTCCTAAACGGTAATAGACTGCATGTCGCTTTTTAACAGAAGGGATTTATGTTTTGAAGCAGGTATTGGCATCTGTATTTGTACGTGTTATCAGTGATTAGGTGGAAACGGCAGCAAGTTGCATTGCAGGCAGCTCCGAGTTGTGGCTCGAAAGGGGTTGAGTTTTGCACAGATTAATCTGTAGGGTGAAGGTTTGTCTCCAGAATTGTTTGCACTTCGCTCTGCAGAGTGGTGCATTATGAAGTACCTGCAAATAAGTTTAATTTTTAGCTGTGGGGCTCAAACATCTGTTCAGCACACTGAGAAAGAAAGAAGCACTTTGTTATACGGATATCAGTGGGTCTCTTGTGTGCTCGAGAGTTGTCATTTTCAGTACATTGTAATAAAGGAAATCAATGTCATTCCTGTAAGGTACAGACTGAGTGCATTCATTTTCTTTTCTGGCTAGTAACCCCTTTTTGACTTTGTCTGTGCTGCAAAGCATTGAACTGTATGCTAATATGTCCTTTCAACAGTTAAATGATAAATGCCTATAATACCACCCTTAAATGAGCCATTAATCAAGAAGTGGAAAGATGAATGCAAGCTACTCACTATATATATTTTTTTTTTTCCTCCCCTTCCTTTCCCTATGTCCTGTCCTTTCAGATTGACCCTAAAGTTGCATTTCCAAGAAGAGCCCAGCCCAAGGTAAGTAGGAGGATCAATAATAGGATTTTCGGCACACAGAGAGTCATTGTTACCAGGCGGTTCATGTTTCAAACAGGGAATTGGAGATGAAAGCTTATAAAGCTGGAGCGCATGGCGTCTTAAGGGTATCAGCATATGGCTGGGAAACTACAGGAGAACTGTGGTGTCTAGGCTTAACTCTGTACTTACTAGGCCGAATTGTGATTGCTTTATTACGTTTACTTGACTCCATTTCTCGGTTTTTGCTTTGCAAACAGGCGAATAAAGCTCCTGCCTGTTTGCGATTTTTATAACTTGGCACAATGAGTAATAATAAGTAGATGCTTTTGGTTGTAAATTTTCTTTTGAAATTAAAAGTTGTTTAAAAAATGCTCATTTGAAGTGTGTTTTGTTTTTATTATTATTTCTGCATTTTTTGTTAGTTGTGGGGGATTTTGTCAATTTGGAATCATTTTGATGCCTGATTTTTATGACGTGATTGACTCTGCAAAATATAGTAGGAAAATGCAATCAAGATTGGACAGAATCGTGTGGCGTCCGGAGAATTGTAAGAAGCTATCTGGAATTTTGTGTTGGCGTGTAATAGTCGTCTTTACTATTGCATAGGGCTTCTATGGATTCTAATAAAATGGCAGCAGTTTTAGTTGGTGGCACTTTAATCGGCTTTGTTGGGTAGTCTGGGCACTGTTGTCATATAGCTAGACCTTGACATGCTTTAGAGCTGACATTTTGTAGTTTTGATTGGAACAGACAAAACCTTGAGTCTTAATGGCTCACATAAAACATTGCTCCCCTGGAAAAATAGCCTTGTCACCCGTTGTGGTCTCCTTGGGAAACTGTTTTCCTGTATAGAATAGACCAGCATGGGATTGGTTGTAGTTCCAGACTTTGTCAGGATTTTAGAAATTGTTCCAGAAGTTTGCAGTGAGTGGGTCAAACCTGATGTTACTTGGTTCTGCTCGGCTACCAAAGATTTTAACGTGTGTAATAAATGCATTACATATAATATTTTGCACACAATTCTTTTAACCCATAATTTAATAACCCAGGAATTCTGTAATTTTGACACAGGTTTCCTACACAGAACTGCATAGTAATTGTGAATTTTACTAGCGCTTAAAGGGGTTTTGCCACAAAAAAAATTGACGTGCGAAGCTTGCAAATGAAATAACAAACATTTTCACCATTCATTATTAAAAATTCTGCTCTGTTTTTATTTTAGCTGCTCCTTTAGTGATCCATTGTTTACAGCTCCTCCCCAGGGGTTTACGACCAGGGCTGAGAGCTCCTCATTCCTGGTCAGACATGCTCAGACATCTCCTCTCAGGCAGCTACTGAGTGTTCAAACCCTGGGTGCTGTCATTCTACTCCCGTTCTCTGTACTGCTTAGTAATTAGTCAAACAGTGCAGATAAAATAAAGAAACCTCTGTGCATTGATAAAGAGAAAAAAACAATAGGTTTGGTTCCTGCAGGGATTTGAACCTGGGACCTTGTGCCTGGAGGCAAAAACTTTACTTCTGAGCTACTCACAGCTTTATACATAAACAGACCTTTCTTTGACTACAGAGAGGAAAGACCTGGTGATGTCATCCTGCTGGGTCACATGATATGCAATTCAACCAAATCACACACGCCCCCTTCTGAGTACACAGCGCTGGAGGCAGGAGGTATGAAATGAGACCGTGGCAAAACCCCTTTAACCAGCAGAATGAACAGAGACAAAAATGAGGGGACTCCTTTGATACAAAATCTGTTGCTATCACTTTGTTGCTAGTATTTGTATGGGCAGCTGTCTTCTTCAAGGCTCTTTACCCTTACAAGTACACTTTATACTTCTTCTATGACCTTGCAATCATCCAGAATATATGATACTCATCAAGCTGAATTAATGCTGGTTTAACATGTTTGATGCTGCGCAAAATGTTCAGACTTTTGACCTACAGAACACAAGTAAAATCTGAATTCTAATATAAAAAAACATAGTATATCTCTGTATCTGTAAATGATTTTTAAAGGACCCATTACACACTAAAATGCTATCCCGCACTTGATAATGTGTAATGTCAAAAATGTATCCAAATTCATGTTTGTGGCTAAAAGTTTGACCTGCGCAGAGCCAGTGATACGCAACACTTCCTAAAAATACAAGTACACACGTCTTGTTCCTATGTCTCCATGCAGGTATCCGCTCATAATCACCAGAACAGAATATCGGTTCGCTTAGGCTCTGATGGTGATTAGATATGTATCTGCTCATCTTCATTGTCACTACAGTAGGGAAAAAGGCCACCTCCGGAAATGTGACAAAGCATATGTTTTTAGTTATAAAACGCCAACTCTTATTGTATACCAACAAGTAAAGGGGGCGTTCACACGGCTTATTTGGGGCACGGATTCCAGTCGTATTGCGCGCCGTACTGTGCTGCAGTACGGCTGGCATCCGACCCAGTCATTACGGTAATCCACGGTTCTCAAAAGAGAAAATATGGAATTCCGTCTCCCTCCCCGCCCTCGGCGAATACGGCGGGCGGGGAGGAAAAGTGACATGCACATTATACCGGCGGGATACGCACCATGAATAATGCATGTCTATGGGGCCGGGGAGCTGCGCCCCCGTCCCTTATTCAATCTGTAATTGCAGGCGAAATCCGTCCCGCAATTACGGCGTGAATAAGCTGTGTGAACCGGCCTTAGCCATATGAGCCACCTCCGTGGCTCCAATATGCTTCAAATATAACTCATGGTAAACTTCTTCTTAAGTAAATTCTTTATAATTTATTCAATGGCAGGAACAGTAACATTTTGGGACATATTGCACAATAGAAAAGTATAGGAAATGTAGTGGTATACTTACAGTACAGCCCAGCATGTAGCTTCTTGTCAACTTTTCATCCAAGCCGGATAGGTGGGAGCCGCCAAACATAGAGCGAGCCGCACACCTGTGCTGCGACGTTTTGATGGCTACGCCTTCTTTCTCAATTTCTAATACTTTTCTATTGTGCAATATGTCCAAAAAGGTTGGACTGTTCCTGCCATTGAATAAATTATCAAGAATTTACTTAAGAAGATGTTTACCATGAGTTATATGTTCTCACATGGTGCATAGGGGTTAACATGAAGGAAAAAAAAAAAAAAGAAACACGCCCGGGGGATGGAAGGCTGTATTTGGGGGTTTTTGATTTTTTTTCCCCTTATCCTGAGGTAACAATTGGGCCCCATTCACATCACATTTCAGCAATACAATGCAGGTATCCGTGAGATGCCTTGAAAAAGTTAACCTGATGTACACTGTGCCAAGGCCATAGGAATTTATACAGCAAGTTTTAATTTACTATTTGACTTGGATTTATTCGCTTGACACAGAAACGTAGTGTACAGCTATACAAATACCTAGCTGAAACTTGTTAGTGGGGCTATAGGTATGTTCACACGGCTTATTTTTGGGGCGCATTTCGCCGCGTATTGCACTTCATACGTGGGGAAATGCGCCCCGCGATTACGCTAATCCATAGCACTCATAGAGAACTATGGGTTACGCCTTGTCCCCCTCCGCGTGCGTACAATATGATCATATTGTACGCACGGGGAGATAAGTGACATGTTATAGTAATGCATGTCTATGGGGTTGGCGGGCTGCTGGCCCCTCTGTGCCGCTGATCAGCGCTAGGTCCCAAAACACACGATGTACTGTACACGCCGCAATACATCGTGTGAACGTACCCTATAAAGGTCGTCCACCTTTTTTTTTTATTTTATGAGGGAACTGCGGTTAAAAAAAAAAATAAAAAAATACTAATTAAAACCCTGATTACCTGCAGCTTCCCTTCTCAAACACAGAGATGGAAATCCAGTACCGTAAGTAGAACTTTTCCAGTAGAGTGTAAATGAATCCTGCAGCCCAAGTATTCCTCCTAGAGGTTTGGTATCTAGCCCTTCTATTGTATCCATAGCAGGCATTTGAAGTCATGATGTATTACTACATCCTGCATGAAGTGTTTAGAATGTATCGGTTAAATGTCAGGGTATGACAACGCATTTTGAGTTGTGAACATAGGTTTTTAGATACGTGTTTGGATCCGTCTGTCGGACCCTTAACAGATCCAAACACTCGTCTAATAATGTGCAATGTGATTTACATTGCTTTTACTGTGAAACCCACCTCGGCGTTCACACGAGTGATCGCTGATGCGAGTCTCCTTGCATCTTTCGGATCTGTTCCAAGAATTGACATGTCCATTCTTGATCCGAAAGACGCAGCAGGAGCCCTATTTGAACTATAGGGTGCGATCGTGCTGCATCCAACACGCAGCTGCATGTTGGATCCGTTTAGGATCCGATCACCGCTGCATTTTTGAATGCGATTTTCGGATCCAAAAATGGCGTGTGAACAACCCCTTAGGCTTCTTGTTTTACTTTGTATTTTGGTATTGCAGTACTGTTTTGTGCTGTATTCTAATTCTATCTGCATCTGGATTAAGACTACTTGATATGAATTTTGGGACTTGAAATAATCTTTGCTGTATCATCATGTTAAAATAAGAAAATGTAGCTGAAAATTAAAGTTACACAGCTCCTGAATCTTTGAAATGTATGAAAGTGATGGGTATGTGACTCCTAGACAGGGCAGTGGCTCGTGATTGTATACTTGCAACAGACAGCTGATTTCGGTCATTACCTTCATATGCGTGTTATTTCTTTCAAATATGGTTTATTTTTTCTACCACATATATTTATAGAATATCACTGGGGTATGCCATTGGTGACAGTTTTTTGGGGGGCACACATTTATATCCCTTAAAGGGGTTGTCCCACCTTGGATATTGATGGCATATTGCTAGGATATGCCATCAATGTCTGATAGGACCAATCTTCAAAACCAGCCCCGACTCCTTTTAGGTTTGAATGGAGAGGTGGTTGGGACGTTCCAATTAAAATGGGAGTTTTGATTCCAGTGTATTCTGAGAACACACATACATTTCTATGGGAGAGTCCCAGAGGTGGGACCTGGACTTATCAGACTTTGATAGCATATCCTAGCAATATGCCACCAGTGTCTAAAGAGGAACAACCCCTTTAATAAATGGGCATTAGAACTTTTCTGACACCTGGTCTTTGTTTTGGGGGGGTGGTGAGAGAGGTGGAGTACAGTGTCTGCTCATGCCATCAATCTTACTTGGTGTCACTTGGTAGACCGGGTAATAGTGTGACAAAGAGATGCACTACGTGTAAATGTTTCCATGGAAAAAATGCATCTTTAAAATTTGTTCTTCATTTTAATAAGAAACTGGCAAAACTGAAAGAAAACCTGACATAGCGGACTTTTTCCACTGTGAAAATTGATGCAACTAAAAATAAGTCCACTAGATTTCTACCTAGGAACAAGCATGCTGATATATTACAGTGCTGAAATTTTCCACGTTGGGATTGGATTTTGAAAACCCCATTGACGTTTTACACTGAACATTTCTGCAGATTTGTTATGCAGAGTTATCCATGACTTTTCTGCCACATTGGAACATAGCTTAATATTGCATGCTGAAGCTGTAATAAAAGATCAACCACTTTTCTAGCAGTGGCTGAACTGCCTTCTCTTGGTTGAAGACGGTTGGCCGTTTTAGACGTTTATGGCATTGCCTGTCAATATACCATAACTGCCTAAAAATCAGACCCATCAGAGGTAAGGGTATGTTCGCGCGGCGTATTGGGGAGTGTACTGTACGTGCCGCAATACGCTGTGTGTTTTAGAAGTACGCACTGTCTAGCCCGTACCTCTAAAGCATAGGGGGGGGGTACTCCCGGCCAGCCCCATTCACTGTCATTAGCAGCAGATGTACATGTCACTTTTCTACCCTGGCGTACAAGAGGATCGTATTGTACAGTGGGGGAGACGAGACATAATTCATAGTTCAGAGACCCATGCATTACCGTATTTCCGGCGTGCGTTTTGGCCGGAGTAAAGTGCAAATTGTGCGCCACAATTAGGCTGTGTGAACATACTATCGTATTGTTCGCACAGGGGGACAACGTGTAATCCATAGCTCTCTGAGAGCTATGGGTTACCGTGATTGCGGCGCGCATTCCGCCGCGTATGAAACGCAATACGCTGTGAAATACACGGCGAAATGTGCGCCAAAATAAGCTGTGTGAACATATCCTTATTGTGTTTCCCCCACTCCCCAGTCTTTGAATGTAACTGTTTTCACTCATTTACAGCAAGCAGAGATCTTGAACAATCGTGAGGAGTTAAACCTTAAAGGACGTTGGAAACTCGCATAACCTTATAGTGACAAGTGTCTAAAGGGTTTGTCCACTTTAAACAATCCCCCAATAATAAGATGAAAACAAACTGCCTTGCTGCTGCTGTCAGTCCCTCAGTCATCATCTGTAATCTGCATGATGACCTAGCAGCCATGTGTTCCATTCCTTTGCCATCTTACATGTTGTCCTTTTGAGATCTGTGACATTTCTGTATTGTGCATGGACATATCAGATCTTTTAGAGAGAGATGTAGAGGGCGTTATTTTAGTAGCTCTCTTCTGTCTGGCTAATAGATTAGTGTGAACCTAATGCCCATGATAAAAATGATGGTATTGTCACAATCCGAGGATGTTTAATTTTTTACTTTGTAACAAATACTGAATGCAAATCCGATGTTACACAAAATGTTTATTGAATAGCTGAACATTCTGGCTTTGGGTAACGTACCTTATGAAAATGAACTATTTTCATTTAGGTCAGAAATGTTTGTTGACCACAGGAGAAAAACTATGGAATTGGCTTCTAAATTTTAAAACAATATCACAAATTAGTCAACAAGTGAAAGGGAAAGTGCTTCCAGGCCTTATTGAGCTGTGGGCTTTGGCAAATTGAGAGAGCACATAGCACCAACCTAGACTTGTCAGGTAAAACTATGGAAAGGATTCTAAAACTCCTTTTAAGATGGAAATTCAACACAGATTGGTGGAAATCTAACCCGTGTGAGAAAGACATAAAAGGAAAACATACAGGTAGACCAAGGAAGATGTCAAAGCGTCAGCATAGGAAACGCAAAGCAGCCTGGCTTGGAAATAAAAAATGCACAACACAACAAGTGAAGAACAAATGGATGGAGTCAACGTTTGTGTCAGAGCTGTAAGGAATAAAAATGGGATTGGTATACACAAAGCCACAGGGTGAAAGTGATATTTGGAGATGAATCCCGATTCTACATAAGCTAAGGATACAAAGCTGGAACTTTTTGAAAGGTGTCATTCTAATAAAACTTAGTGACCACACATGAAAAAAACTCACATTTTCTTGCTCATTTATGATAGTGTTGAATGGCCGATAAAGCACATGGGAAGATGGTATTTACTGCGCCAACAGACAAAGCACAGGTGTACATAGACATTTCAGATGCTTTACTTCTTCGATGGAAAATAGGTTCAGTGATGAAGTCATTTTTCAGAAAGATAATTTATTTGGTCACAGAGCAAATGGTGTTAAAGCTTTTCTTCAGGAAAAGCATATCAACTCGATGACATGGCCAGCAAATAATCTGGATTTCGATACAATTGAAACTTTATGGTGGTTTTTGGTCCATATGAAGGCTTCATCCTGCAAAACAGATTTGTTCAGGAACCAGCTTGATATAGAATTTTTTTTTTTTAGTAGTCCTGCAGTTCTTTGAGGCCTAAACTCAACTATCATAAAAGTGCGTAGATGCAACAAAGTACTAACTTGGATTTCGAGGGCTCGTCCATGCAAGTTTTTACTTTTATCATGCTGGTGCCTATTCACAATTGAACAAGTTATTCTCTCCTCAGATCTAGTGTTGCGCTGCCCTAACTCTCTGCCAATCTTCTGCTTTCCTTGTGTTTTTTTTTTTTTTTTTAAATGTGGACCTCATTTTTGCAGCTGCAGATTGGCTTCAACAGTCAAGTGCCAGAGCCTGACTTTACCATTCAGGCAGCCCACTTTCAAACTGTAACCTCATGCATTGGCCCACGACCACTGTATCACTGATACTGTTTGGAAGAAGCCTAGAGAGAACGGTTGAAAAGTGAGGAATTTGCAGCGCTGGATCCGAGGTGACGAGAGAGGTTAATATAACTTTTTTTTCCCCTCTATTTTCAATGGGCACTAGTATGATAATATAACTAAAAATTAAGTGGACAACCCTTTTAATCATACTTTGTCCTAATTTTTTACGTTAAAACCAGACTGTTTAGCTATTGGCAAACTATTGTTTCGTATATGGTATTTGATATACAGTAACAGCTCTGGCTTAACATCTTCTGTATGATGAATCCATTATGTTTGCCAAGGGTTGCCTCAGAAAGGGGAACATCTCTCCTTGAAGAGAGCACCGAACAAACAGGGTGTAGCGTTATGTATTGCCTTTTCGCCCTCTACTAAGCATCTGCATATCACAAGGCATTATGGGAAAAGGGCTGAGAAGCCCAAGCGCTCTCTGTTGGATGTAACAAATCCTCAATTTGCTTTTGACCCACCGGGTCTTGAGAAAGCAAAAAGGATTTTAGCCAAGCCAGTATCTCTCAGTAAGACTAGTGCTACATCAGTTTGGTTCCATGTGAATGCAACTGCATTTAGTAAGTGATAATGTTTTCAGAGAGTCAGACTGTTATATGTTGAGATTTTGTTCAGTCTGCATACAGTATGGGCTATGTACCTGCGTGATTTAGCATGTTCTTAAATATTCAGACCTTACACATGTTACTTATGCTTGCATATACCTGCACATCTTTAAAAAAAAAAACAAAAAAAAAACTGACAACAAAAGTTTTATTTTGATCTGCACATTCAAAGCATACCTCCAGTTATAAATCAAACTTTCTCTAAATCAGCCGTACAAGCAAAGATAAGAGACTTTGTAATATATTTTATTAGAGATCATTTTTCCTCTTCTTATCAACCTCCTTCCTTCGTCCTTGTCAGACATAGCTCCTTAACAGTATCTGTCCTGCAGAAGAGACGGGACCTAACTTTACTGAGCGCTCACAGAGACAATGGAGAGAGCAGGGGCAGAAAGTGAAAGTAGGAGAGACTCGCACACAAGCGGAAGCATGGAAGAAATTAGACAATAATAGGGAGTGTGGCTGTGACAAATTCCATTTACAGGCAGTCCCTGACATACACCGTTAACTTCCAACTTACATCTGTCCCTTAGTTACAAACCAAGACTTATGTGATATGCTGGCACTTGTAGTTTCATGTTTCACACAGATGATAGCTGTGGAATTACAAGTTCCAGCATGCCACAGCAGCACATGAGGTGAAAATGAGGTGAAATATTTTTAACAGGGGCACAGATATTAAAACAAATGTAAAAGCCCTTCCCTGCACTATCCAAAATGGAAAAAAAAACACCTTTTTTTTTTTTGCTGGAATTACATTTAATAAATCTACCTCTTCTGAATTACATACAAATTCAATTTAAGAACAAACCTACAGTCCTTATCCTGTTCATACCCCGGGGACTGCCTGTATCGTCGGCAGCATCTTTGTATATCTCCATGTATCTTCTCCCCTCTCAGTCTTTATGGGCAGTTGTAACTTGAGTAATGTTGAGGTCGCAGGAGCTCCGTGCACAACTAAGAATGGAAGAGAGGAGAGAAAAGGAGCCAGAGGAGAGGATGAAGCATTTTCCTTCAATAAGAGACACGACAAAGTTTTTTAGTTGTACTGTTGGTTTGTAGCAAGTTGTTTGATAATTGGAGATATGCTATAAGTTATGCTAAAAGTTGTGAAAACATTCAAATAAGTATACCCCTACAGACTATTTCATGGGCACAGACAACCTTACCCAGCTACAATCTATGTTGATAATATCCATAATTAGTAGGGGATATTTCACGCCCCATGACCGCTACATATTTCTTCCAGGTGCTGCCGCTTTATCCAAGGGATCAACCTCTTAGATGCCATGGTCAAAAGTGACTATGGCATATAAGCAGTTGGACAGATGATAGGGCTGCCATAGGCTGGACATAATAGGATACCTGTCAGCAATAGACTGACATGCATAATACACTGCAATACAGTAGTGTATTATATCGTAGCGTTAAGTAAAAAAAATTATATATATTTATATATTAAATTCCTACAAAAAATATCCTGTTTTATCCTTAAACTTTCTATCGTGTATGCAAAACAAACCATTTAAGACACACACATCATTTTCCCACATTTGTAATGATCCCGTCTATTAAGTTATGTTTTTTAAGGGCACAATAAAGGCAGATTTTTTTTTTTTCTTTTAGCTCCCATCTCCTAAACAAAGGAATACAAATTGCAAACTTTCTTTTTATTGAGGGGAAGGGGGTGGAACGTTAATTTTGCGAAAGCAGTAAAACAGCAAAAAATTACTATCAAAAATCTAACATTTCAGTGACTGTATGGTAATGTTCACACGGCTTATTGCCAACATAATTGCGGGGACGGATTTCGCCCCGCAATTACGCCGACTGCCGTGCAGCTCGCCGGCCCCATAGACATTCATTATTCACGGCGCATACACGCCGTAAATAATGTGCATGTCACTTTCTCCCCGCCCGGCAGATTCTCTATGAGAGCTGTGCATAACCGTAATGCCTGCGACTGATTTCAGCCGTATTGGAGCGCAAATACAGTTTGCAGTATGGCTGAAATCGGTCCCAGAATAAGCCGTCTGAACGAGGCCTAAGGCTATGTTCACAAGGCTTACTTTGGGGAGCATTTCGCCACGTATTTCGCAGCGAACTGCGCTCTAATACGAGCAAAATACGCCCCAATCATTACGGTAATTACGCCTCCTCTCCCCGCTCGTACAATACGATCGTATTGTACGCCCGAGGGAGATAAATGCATGTCTAGCCGCCCCCCTCTCCCCACCCCAGTGTCGCGGGAGTACATGCCAATCAGCACGACTCTGCGAACACCCGGTGTAATTGCAGGGCGTACTGTACACCCAGCAATTAAGCCGTGTGAACTTACCCTAACAACCAGTAGAATACAGTAAAGGCTAAAATTCCCTTAAACCATTATATCCATTCCCTGCAAAAATTATTTTGCCAGTATATTATGTACACCACAAAAACTGCTATCAAAAATACAATTCCTGAAGAGAAAGGGAGGGTAAGGGGGAACAATCTCTCACAAGGCTAAGTCAACAAAAAACGTAGTGGTAAAAAATTTGGTAAGACTGTATGTTGAAGACCACAATTGGCTACCATTCTGCTACAATCTTTGTTTTTCAGAAAGCGCACAAAATTCTGGCTATAAAATACTGCTTGATAATTTACACTTCAATTATGCCTTCATGCAACTTTGTATCACACATTCACTTTAAATAAATATTGCAAGACATTTTTAAATCTGCTTTGGAAAATCTGACCCCAGCAGACTCCAAACACTTAAACCAGGTGCTTAAAAAATAGATGTAAGGTTTACGAAATTCATATGTACCACTTAGGTCTGTTTCCACAAATCTGTCAAAACTGCACCTTTTTTTTTTTCTCTTCGTTTTAAAGCCAAAACCACCCCTTCTTTCTGTTAAAGAAAATGAATACTGTAAATGGTGTTCGTTTATGCTTATGATCACCTTCATTCAACTTTGTCTGCAACAGTTTTTGCCTATGATCACCTTCATTCAACTTTGTCTGCAACAATTTTTGCCTATGATCACCTTCATTTAACTTTGTCTGCAACAGTTTTTGCCTATGATCACCTTCATTCAACTTTGTCTGCAACAGTTTTTGCCTATGATCACCTTCATTTAACTTTGTCTGCAACAATTTGCTTACATTTTTTTTCAGTGTGAGGGGCTCCTATGTACCACATAGTCTACATTCACTGGCTTAATTGTTTTAAAACAAAAACACAAGTATTTGGTAGTTGATTTATTTATTTTTTCCTTATAACTCTAAATAATAACAGGAAACTTCTTGGCCATTCTTAGCTTAGTTATAATGATTATTACTAGCAGTGTCTAATCTCTCCTGCTGGAAAAGATTGTGTATGAAAGGCGACAACAGGGGAAGCAAGAACAAGTAAAAATTTTTATTTTAAAGCAGTAGCGGGGTTGAAGAGCTATAGGTGTTTCACGAGGTCAGACCATCACCGATTGTAATGTTCTGCATATTTTGATGATAACATCAATAGGTGGGAATTTCCCTAATAAAGTATTTAAAGGGGTTGTCTTACTGCACTGATTCATCCTGTTTTCTTGGTTTCATTTTGAATTCAGGGGCGTGTTTACTGGCTTCTGCTAGGCTGCAGTAGAAGCCAGGTCTGTAGCTTATAGCAACCAGTGCTGGCAGCCTATCAGGAGAGATCGAACAGATTTGTAGCTATAGCAACCTGAGCAACTGATGCAGCCCATACAAGAGGGGATATCTAGGAATAGGTAGGACACTGTTAATGGACATATATATTCCAGAGTGAGTTGTTTTTGCAAGATCTTTAACATAAAAAAAGAATCCTTGTAGTGAGACAACCCCTTTAACGCAAGCCATTTTTGATCTGGGACGTGGTGTGTAAGTTAACAGAAATTTGTATTCAATTGAGAAGAGGTACTATGACCTTTTTATTGTAGTTATAGAAGTTACATCTCAGGAAAATAAATAGCTTAATCTATGGAGAACAATCTTATCAGCTTGATCACACAATATATTTGAAGGGGTTTTGCCACAAAGCAAAATCCCTTTCTGGATGTGGCTTGTAGTTCGCCATGAGTCGTCCTTGGGGAATGGGGAGATGGCCACACTTGCTTGTAGCTAGCCTTTGCCTCTGGGCACAACCCCTTTAACATAAGTAGGGAAGAATTCCTTCATAAAGAGGTTTGCGTTGGATAGGAGAACAGAGCCTCAAGTCTTGGCCAGGAGCACACAAACATATTATATTGGGAGCACGGAATCCACACCGGTTTGAATGCTAGAGTTTGTTTGGTTGACCTTGATGTTGGCTTAAGTTAAGGAGAATTTGGTGCCATTCTCGGAGCGCTGTATTTCATACCTCATTTTAGAAAAGATCTATATTCATATTTTATGGCTTACCTTTTCAGATGGGGATGGCGTCTACGTGCCCCCAACATGGTATGCTTTGTAAAGGTTAGCAATGAATTTTTTATCGCACTCGTGGAAGCATTGCAATAGTTGCTCCTTTCATTGAATTGCAGCTGTGTGTATTGTTTACCATGAAGGCATTTTTCTCTGTTTCCAGCCAAGTTCTGTTTGAGATTGGAGCTCAGTACAAAATGGTTAAGCTTAGATGTGGTACATCTTTGTTGTCATAACAGTAATAGGAAGTTTTGCAAGAGAAGGTAAAGCTACCAATGATTCTGACTTGCCCTAGGCTGCGTGTACGTGAAGTGTTTGCGTTGTGGTTATTGCCATACGGGCCAAAAACCATAGGGGAATCACTGCCGTTTACTGGGAATTTTTGGTGATGTACATGGTCTCCATGTGTATCACCTTGTCATGTGCAGTTAGTGATAAACCATGCAAGGTTTTTTCGGCATCATTCTCGGCCGTGCAGCCAATATTATAGAACGTGTATGAGCAGCTTTAAGATACAACTTCATTAACAACTCATATATGCTAATAAACCCAATAAATAGTATTGCCTCAGGCCAACAGATTGTTTTCAACATGTTTCTATATCCTGACCTCATGGTGTCAGCTTGACTTGCCAAAAAGAAGTAGAAGAAGAAAGGAGAACACTTGTTAAGCCGAAGTCCTCTTATGAGCCTAATCAACCACTGCCCTGGAAATGAAGTTTAAAGTACCTATGTCTGGTTTTCATCCTCCACATTATATTATTTTTTTCTCTGTCTGCATAGCTATCGTTGTGGGTTGTTTGTTTTTTTTTTGTAATTTTTTAGTAAATTTTTTTTCCCCACTATCGGCTGTATTTTTTAATAGACATTAAGCCCCGGGTCACACGGCTTATTCAAGCTGGAATTGCGAGCCGGATTGCGCTCGCAATTCCGGCTTGAATAAGGGGCGGTGGCGCGGCCCGCCGGCCCCATAGACTTGCATTATCCACGGCGCGTATTGCGCCTGGATAATGTGCATGTCACTTTCTCCCCGCCCGGCGGATTCGCCGAGCGGGTAGGAGCGACGGAATCCACTGTTCTCTATGAGAACGGTGGATTACCGTAATTACTGCGACGGATTGGCGCCGTACTGCAGCGCAAATCCGGCACGCAGTAGGGCGCCAATCCGCGGCCAAATAAGCCCCTAAATGGGTTGTCTCTCTACAAGGATTGCTTTTTATGTTAAAGATCTTGCAAAAACATTTCACTTTGCAATATGTGTCAATTAACCATGTCCTACTATTCCTAGGTGTCCCCTCTAGTATGGGCTGCATCAGCTTCTCAGGTTGCTATAGCTACAGACCTGTTTGATAATAATAATCTTTATATAGCGCCAACATATTCCGCAGCACTTTACAAATTTGAGGGTAAACGTACAGACATTACACATTAAAAGTACTTACAGATGAGACACAAGCTGTGAGGGTCCTGCTCGTGAGAGCTTATAATCTATTAGGATGTATGGGTGAAACAAACGGTGAGAAGTGCCAAGTTTCCAATGGTCCAGCCCTCCTGATAGGCTGCCAGTGCTGGTCGCAATAGCTACAGACCTGGCTTCTACTGTAACCTAGTAAAAGCCAGTAAACACGCCCCTGAATTCAAAGTGAAACCAAGAAAACAGGACTGAGGTAAAATGACTCAGTGTAGTGAGACAACCCCTTTAAGTGTAGTCTTATTTGGACTTCGTTTGCTCTAATTGCTAGCAGGAAATGATGCTAAAAGTATTTCTACGGTGGGTTGGCTTTGGCTATATCGTGGTACTTTTTTTTTTTTTTTTTCTTCCAATGCTCCAAATATTTACAACATAACAAATAATGTGAATTATTTATTTTTTTTCTACCAATATTTACTGGCATGGGTGACAAATTAGCTTTATTTGACAAGTTGATACAATTAAGACCATGCTAAATTATTAAAGTCACCTTCCACCCCACTTTCTTTAAGGTTTTACTACTTTTTTGGCTTCTACTTTTCCACTTAATCCTTTACTTTTCACCATGTCCAATGAAACATGAAATTTTTCTTTAAACTATTCCCAGCCGCAGAGCTTTTGAGGGCTTTTTTTTTGTGAGATATGTTGTATGGTTAAGCATATAATGACCGCAATACATCTTTTGTTGGTGGGGCAAAAATGAGCTGGTCTACTTGTCCTCTGCTGGATGAAGCAGAGTTTCAGGTGTCTGGCAGCCAGGACCCGGCTTTAATGGCAAAAAGTAGGTGCAACTCTGATACGACTTTTTAAACCTTTAGAAGCCACAGTGAATAGTGACTGTTGCATCTAAGGGCCACATGAAAACTGTCTAGGCCTAAAACTCACTTTGTTGCCCGTAGCAACCAATCAGAGCGCCCCTTTAATTTTTCCAGAGCACTATATGAAATGAGAGGGGCGCTCTGATTGGTTGCTATGGGCTACAAAGTGAATTTTAGACCTAGACCTTTTTCATTCATGTGGCCCTAAGTGTTTTTAAAGGAAGGTGGTTCCTTTTTGTACCCCATGGACATCCCCTATAATGTGTTCCCAAGAAGCTGATGGTTTTACATGGTAGCCGGGGACCTAATGAAGGCTTCCAGGTCTGAATTCTGTGTTTGCTGTTAGGCCCTGCCAGAAGTAGGTTACAGTAGGATGTCTGGCAGTTTTACAATGTCAAGTGTCATATAATACACTATGTAATTAATGTGGTGTATTATATGGGCAATCAAATAAATGCATATTTATAAAAAAAAAAAAATTAAGATAAAAATAAATTCCCATTTTTTTCCCCCCCTAAAACAAAATTCCTTTGTATAGAAAAGAAAAAGAATAAAATCTATTCAGCATTGGTATCACTACGACTGTAATGACCCAAAATACACAATTATCCCATTATTTATGTTATGGGGAACAGTTTAAAATAAAAATAAAAATTACCATCACATTTTTTTGCTAATTTTCTTCTAAAAAAAAATCATAGAAAGTGTTCAAAAGTCTTATCTACCTAAAAATGGTTCCAATAACAACTAAAAGTCATCCTGCAAAAAACAAGCCCTCCTTCATGTCAACAGAAAAAATAAAGTCATAGGTCTTGGAATATGCAGACACAAACATTTTTATTTAAAAAATAATTTTGTTGTGATAAAGTGAATAAACCCATATAATTCTGCTATTGCCATAATTGTACTGACCCATAGAATAAAGTTATCACAGTATGTTACTCCATGGTGAATAGCGTAAATTTAAACTGCAAAAGAACTGTGGCGGAATTACTGTTTCTTATCCAGTCCTCCCTGAAAGAGTTAATAAAAGCTGATCACTAAGTTATATGTATGCCAGAATTGTGCTATTAAGAAAAAAAACAAACAACTCTAAAAAAAAAAAAAAAAAAAACCCCCTTTCATATGGTTAATGCGACAGAAAAAAAAAAAAGTTACGGCTCTTGTAATGCGACGAAGAAAATGAAAAAAATAACTTGGTCCTTAAGGGGTTAACTGGCACCATGTTGATGTACGTACAATGTTTTGATCACTTTTTACTCTATTTTTTAAGGTCTGCAATGACACCCTATTTTACAATTATTAATATGGATTTTTTATTTAATCGGCATTCACTATGCAGTTTAAGTAACTTAAGTTTATATGATTCTGGTTATTGCAGATGTAGAGATTCCAGGAGTTTATTTTTTCTTCTTGGTAATACAGGAAAGGGTTTGCTATTTTATTTATTTTTTCTTTTATTAAAGTTTGTGTTTGTATGTTTTTTTGCGTGTGTATTGAGTACATCTTTTTTTTTTTTTTTTGTGTAGTCGTACTATGGGACCTCCTATGTAATCACTTGTATAATTCACCGCCATACACTCTGTAAGCTATCATCAATAGTTGACTGCTGCATGGAAAGGTTTAATGCCTAGGAGAGGAGTTAACCTTCAATCCCAGCCGTTCTGGTGGGAGCCCAGCTGGCAGTCGCACGTGGTTGACCTCTGCCCTTGAGATCACCAGAACATACATGTATAGCATTTTGCAGGAACTACCTCCATCTCATAATGTACATGTCATGAAAGGGTTACTAGGGATTCATAAATTCCCATGCTCTCACATGTGATGTGTGTCTGTCTCCACTATTTAATGTAAAATAACCTCCTACACAGATGCCACACAACCTGCTTTTTTGACATACAGCCTACCAAATATTACCCCGAACAGACAGCAGATTGTTTCACTGGAGTCAGAATGTAAATGGTGTTTTATAGTTAGGTGTACAGATGACAGCAAAAATATCACCCATTTCCAGATCTGAGCATATGTATAAAGTAGTTCTTTTATGTAATTCAACATAGCATTGGTTCAAACAGGATCTGTCACTTTGAACCTACTGCTCTGTCTGCAGGCGACATGTTTTAGAGCAAGAGGAGCTGAACAGATTGATATATACTTTTTTTGTTGGGGGGGGGGGGGGGGATTCAGAATAAGGATACTTGCACACAGCAGAGATCCTGTACAGCACTCCTTGTGCTGTTGTACAATTCCCTTTTCAGTGCTGGATGTAGAACACTGTTCTCACCTAGAAGCAATCCAATGGAGCATGCAGAATTTTTTTTTTTCTTTTTTGACAGTTGGTATTCATTTGGAATCTACAGAAAAAGCTTTGTGTGCTGATGATGTGCAATAAATTGCCATACAGTAGTAGTGTAAAGTTCCCATTCTCCTCTATGGTTCCCAGTTATAGCTCTGTACAAATCGGCTCTCTGGATGAGCCCAAGCTTTCATTTTTTTCATTTAAAGGGAACCTGTCTCCATAAAATTTTTGCCTTAACTCCCACCATCTGATGTAGAATAGGAGGAGCAAAGAAGATTGAAATACAGTGTTGTGGGCAAAAATTTAGTACAACCAGTAAGTTATTTTATTTAAATGTTTGTTTATTCTGGCCTCAGGAGTTCAGTGATTTGACAGGTTTTCCATGTATGAATTTGTAAGTGGAGCTCAGTAAGACCGCCCACCGGACTCCTAAGCCGGGAATGAGCAGCATTTTTAGTAATTAAACTGTTATATAGCTTTCTGGGAAAAGATTTAGTATATCAATCTGCTTTGCTCTTTCTGCGGTATAACTGGTTGAGTCCTATAGGAAGTCCTACTCGGTAACGGTTACTTCTGAATTGATGTTCGCATAGGTGAGGCATTTAGCAGAGCGGTTTACACAGGTGGTGCTGTCCCAGGTAAAGTCATTTGACAAGATAACATGTTAATGGACTTCTTTTTAGGTTAGGGTTAACAATATATTACAGTTGTAGTCATACCTGATCATGAAAAAGGTGAGTGACCCTACCTGGGATTAGTTGGGGTAGATCCAAATGCAGTGGATTTTTCTGACTCCTATCTGATGTAAAAAATCTGCTACATAATCCAAATGTAAAATCTCATCCACATACATTGTGGATTTTAACTTCGCAATTATTATTAAATCTGCAGCAAAACCATCTTGTTTCATTTTTCCCATATACCACTTTTTTTTTTTATTTCTTTTTTCCTTTAAAGAACCTGTCCCCTTTGTTTATGCCCCCTTGCTGGGGCAGCAAAAGGGCTAGTGGTCAGACCTCTGTTTCCGCACGGTGTCCCTTATTTTTGTAAGATGTATTTTTTGGACATTTTAAAGAGAACCTGCCCCCAAACAGGGGTTTTTTCCCCCCTTGCTGGGGACAGCACAAGCTAGTGTCAGACATTTTTTTCCAGCGCTGTGTCCTTATTCTGTAAGATACTTTCAGTTTTCCGTTTTTTTAAACCCCCCTCAGCAAGGAGGGATAATTGTTTACAGGTTCCCTTTAAGGTAAACTTTTAAAGAATGGAAGAAATGGGTGCAAGCACCCAACTTACAAGCTTACAAGCTAGTGCATCTCAAAAAATTAGAATTTAATTGAAAATTAAAGGGATTCTCCAGAAATCTTTTTATTTGTTATAGGGCTCACAAATGTATTATATTAAAACCTTTTTAATTTATTAAATGTAATGGTCTTTTCAATTTATGGGTTTCCCCTATTTGGCTTAAATTATTGATATCCATTATCTTTTCAATAATCTTATTTTTTGAGATGTACTTGTACACTAAGGAAAGTTTGGATGATGTTAAACAGTCATTCCGGCATTTTGCTATAAATTTGTACTGGGCTTTAAAATCTTACTGTGTCTTATCAAAGTTTTGACATTTGTTTCTTGGTTTCCACCTGTTTTTGGCCAAAAGGGAGATTTTATTTCCGGGGGTATAAACATCTTGCTTAATCTGAGCAATGTGCACCAGTATTAATGTCATCCACACACATATACCATGCATAAAAAGGAGTATGATGTATATGGTAGGATATTAAACCTAATTCCCTCCCAACCCATGCCCGGGTTTTCACTTTTAAAATGAGTACGGTAAATTTTCCAAATTCCCGGGGCCCCCCTTTGTTCCTGCACAATACACCAGTTTCTCAAAGCCCTGTATGGTGGGCATCTTTTTACCCTGCAAGAGGGGGTTGGAGTTGTCCTGCAGGATGCGAAGTAGTGGACTGAGCAGACTTCTGCACAGGTCATGAACTCTTCTAATTTAGGGGCCCTTTGGATATAGTGAAGGTTAAAAAAACAAGGGAAACAGCTATGTGTTTATTAATTTTTTGTGTGGACTGGTTAGATTTACTTTTTAGATAAACACTCCTCATCAAAAGGGCCTTTTACACGGGCCGACGATTGCCTGATTGATCCTTTGTTTTGATCATTGCCAGAGAAAATGCCCGGATAAAACATTCATTTGTTGTTGAATCCATCTTTTATGCTTGCATACAAGTTTACTTTTTGTCAGCGACACCCCCCATATTTAAAAGGGGATGTGGGGTGATGTTTTTTCCCTAAAACCCGTTAATTTTTGGGAAAACATAAAAGTGTAAGTAGGGACCCCGATGGGGCTTGTTTGTTTTGTCGGCACTAAAATCAGCTAGTAAATTCCCCCTTAGGGGTTTTGCTTGTTATTTTATTTTGTTCATTTTCCCCTTTTGTGTTTTTTGGGTTTTGGGATGCTGTTGTGCAACAACAACAACAAAAAAAAAGAATGTTTCATATTTTACTCTGGTTAAAAAAAAATTTAAAGGGTTTTCCCAAAAGTAAAATTGAGGGGAAGTTGCAAAAAAAAAATAAAAAACTTTTTTCACCATTTTTTATTAAAATTCTGCACCGTTTTTGTTTCAGTGCTCCTTTAATGACCTTTGTTTACAGTGTTTTCAGGGGTTGACCAGGGCAGGAGCCCTCAGTCTGGTTTAAAGCTAGAATCATCTCTTCAGGCAGTCTGAGTGTTCAAACCCCGGTGCTGTATTTTACCCCGTTCTCTGTATCCTTTTTAATTAGTCAAACAGTGCAAATAAAAAAAAGAGAAACCTCAGTGAGGTTGTGCATTGATAAGAGGAAAAAAAAAAATAGGTTTGGTTCGGAGGGATTTAAACCCTAAGACCTTGTGCCTGGAGGCAAAACTTTACCTTTCAGCTACTCACATGCTTTTACAAAAAAAGCCTTTTTTTGACTACAGAGAGGAAAGGCTGGGTGATGTCATCCTGTTGGGTCACATAATATGCAATTCAAACAAATCACACACACTTCCTTCTGAGCACACGGAGCTGAAGAGCTGGATGCAGGAGGTATGAAATGAGATAGTGGCAAAACCCCTTTAAGCTTGATGAAACTTGTCAAACAGAGAATCTGACTCCTTTAACCATGGCAGAAATCCCATTGAAAACCTATGGCTCTGTTAACATATCTATTTGGAATAAGTGGTGGGAGTAATGGACACTTCAACAGAACTCCCAGGTGTGGTGTGAACCTACCCGGTTCACATCCCATTTTCGGTCTCTTTAGCATATATGCTGTAACGTTTATTTAAATGGATATATTCCACTGTTGTACAGAGTAGCGTAGTCTTCTACATATTCCATACCGCAGTGAGATAAAGAACATAAATGATTCATTTCTCTGAAGTGCCGCCCCCCCACCCCCTCTTCCTGCCGCCCTGGGCACTTGCCCCTCTGTTCTGTTTTTTCCCCGCAAAACTAAAAAAATTCCGTTCCTGTGGCTATACTTTAATGTTCTTTTTTTGCTGATTTACATACAGTCCTAGATAATAGGCATATTCCAGGCTTAATGGTCATTTGTAACATTTTGGGTGACTGTTTAGATGCTTAAATCTTGTTAGTAGAAGTTGTTACTGTTCGGGCAGCTTTTTTCATTGTCTTTATTATACAAACTATCCGTCTTCATATAATATTTCTTTATGTAGTACTTTCCCCTTGCTTTTTGTGTAAAATATAGCCTGTGACTAAAGAACTACATGATATAAAAGAAAATAAACATCTGTAACGAATCCCTAAAATTAGCACTGTCACAATATTTCTTAATGCATCTCATAAATAAAAACCTGTTTTGACCTTTTTTTAATTAGCTGCTAAATCCTGCTGAATTAAGGATTTTGAATTCAGCAGTTCATTTATCCCAGCTGAGCTGTAAACGTTCACTGGTTAGGCAAAGTACAGTTAGTTTATTAACCGGATATGTTTAGGCTTTTATAGAAATGCACTGCACTTAATCAACGCTATCACTACTAATAGACTTGCTTTTTTAAGATATTGTACATGCCACAGGCACTCAAGTTGGTTATATTGCAAGTTCATCTACTCTCTGGTGCCACCAGTGTTTTGAGCAAACATCAATTTTATGCCTTTCATGTGATTCAATCATTGAATAATAACTCTTAGGCAATGTTCACACGGCTTATTCTGGGACGTATTTCAGTCCGTAATTCGCACTGTAGCGTGCGAATTATGGGCTGAAATCCGTCCCAGTCATTATGGTAATCCACAGTTCTCATAGAGAAGTGACATGTCAATTATTCACGGCGTATACGCGCCGTGAATAATGAATGTCTATGGGGCCAGTGGGCTGCCGGTCCCACCGCCCCACCCCTGTACACACGGCGTAATTGCGGGTGAAATCCGTCCCCGCAATTCCACCGGGTGAACCTAGCCTTAGGGTATGTTGCCCCGCAATTACGCCGGGTGTTCAGGAGCTCATGCCGATCGGCGTGGGGGAGGCGGTAGCCCGCCGGCCCAAAGACAGTCATTTCTCTCGGCGCGTAAGCGCCATGAATAAATGACATGTCAATTTTCTCCCCGCTCATACACTACGATCGTATTGTACGAGCAGGGAGAGCAGACGTAATGAGAACTGTGGATTACCGTAATGATATTGTATATCATTTATATTGATGCCGTAATGATTGGGGCACATTTCGCTCATATTAGAGTGCAGTACGCTCTCAATACATGGCACAATGCACCCCAAAATAAGCCGTGTTAACATAGCCTTAGTTTTACCTTTGAAATGAATGAATAACTAGAATGATTTCGTGAATTGTGAACCAGTATGACTAAGGAAAAGATACGGACCAATTATAAGGTGGTCTTGCATAGTAACCTAGTTGATAAGGGCGGAAAAATATACGATGTAGTAGGTCCATAGAGTTCAACCGATAGTTCTCCAGTGTTGATCCAGAATGAGGCAAAAATCCTCTATGAGCTGGATGACGATTTCTCAGTTCCAAATGTGGCAATCCTAATAAATCCCTGGATCAGCAGCTCAGAATTTCTACACCAGTTCTGTCCAAGTTCTCCCTGCTGTTTGACAAATATGCTGCAGATTGTGGTATGAATTTTCTTGCAGATTTCACTGTATAAAACACCCAATCAAAAAAACAAAACAAAAAAAACTACATCCATCTCCCCCTGGCATACTTGTGGCAATACATTGCTGGTCTGTGTAATTGGCCTTGGGGAAGCAAAAATTGGGGAGGTGAGGTGTAACATTCCAGGTGACAAAATTGGGAAATTATGCACTTTCTGATTGTTTGGATTGGGAAACCGCACCATGAGTACATTTTAGAACTGTTTTACAGTCATTGCTTAGATGTGGGAGTCCTATTGTGACATCTATAAATTTTGGGGATCCATTCGATATAGCAGCGATACAAGCCTTCATTTACATTGGATTAACATGGATATATTAAATTTCTGCTTCATGATTCTGGTGGGTTATGTTATTTAAATATTGTATTCATATTATATTTAATTCATGTTTTACCAGCCCGCTGGGCTATACCATGTGCTTTGTAATTGTTTAGACCTATTCAATTCAAGATTTACTAGCCCAGTGGCTTTTTGCGTTTGTTGGGGAATGTTTTTGGGTTCTTGTGTTTTTTAATAGATGTGTGATGATTCGCCCATTTGTTTTCTTTCAATTTTTTTTCATTTTGGGTTACGTTTTTAAATACTTTACCTTTTATTCATTCTTAATGCCAGGAATAAGGACATAGAGTCCAAAACACCTCTTCCGAATTCAGTCTCACACTTGTTTAGTCTGTTGTGTGTGTTGTTTGCTTTATTTTTTTTTTAATAAGTTGCATTAAATGTGTGGTTTTTTTTGTCCTAATTTTGGACTGTGAAGAGATTGTCATCATTCACATGACATCCTCCACTCCACTGATGCTTTCAGTCAGACAGTGACATAAGATAGTGTGGTACAGGCAAATAAAAAAAATTGTTATCATAAAAATAATTGGCATCATAAGTTTGGATTAATGGGTACAGGTCATAGGACAACTACCTAGTGGCCCAAAGTACAAAGACTTGGATGTAAGCAGCACTCTAAACAGAGATGCTTTCTTTCATCCCCTATATGTAAAGTTTTAGCCCAAATTAATGAGGCTTGAAATAAGGACTTTAAGTTTTGGGCGGAAACATTGCACATATGGGTAAATAACTGAATCATCTCTTCCTCTTGAAGTGATGGCTAGTCTTTTTATGCATTACAAAATATCTCAGATTAGAGTTTAAAATCTAAAAGGAATAGGTAACAGATGGGCATTATTATCGTTTAGGGGGACCTATAGCGAAATGGGACAGGGCTCAAGCATTAGTATAGGTAGCAATAATTAAAGCTATAAATGCAGTGCTATATATCAGCCCACATGGTAGTGGTACCGTGTTTTTCCAAAAAATAAGCCCTCCCCCAAAAATAAGCCCTAGCCTGATTTTACCAGATTCTTGGAGTAGGCTTTAAATATAAGCCCTTCTCCAAAAATAAGCCCTAGTTAGTCAGTGCCTCCTGAGTATTGTCATGGTGCCCCCTCCCTA